>VYZS01090970.1:0-14222 GCA_013400695.1 Neodrepanis coruscans | reverse complement strand
TGATTCTATGATTCCATGATCTGTGCTCTGCCCTTGGCATTGCTTCCTACCTTGAAACATAGTCAGTAGCACTGTCTCCATTTTACAGAAGGCAAAACCAAGGTACTGGGGACAAGGATCCTTGTCGAAAGTAAACATCATGGTAAGAGCAGGACAGGAGTGCAAACAGCCTTCTTATTCCTAATCGTGGTCTGCTCCTGAGAAGCTGGGTAGAACCTGAGGTGTGTGACCCCACCTGGCTGCCTTTGCATCCATATGCCTTTAGTTTGAACCAGCGTATGAAGGGCAATGACTGAACAAATAAATCCCAGGTGCTGGTGGGACCTGGAAGGCAGAGAGGTTTCTCTACCAGCACAACACAATTTGGGGTAGAGGCAGGGGCCAGCTGTCCTAGTGCAGGACATGGGAAGATGAGGGGTAAAAGGGTGCCACGGTGGTGGGAAGAGGGGAAGAGGCAGGTGGTCATAGGAAGAAATGAAAGATGAAAGGGATCAAGGAATAGGGTAAGGAAAGAGAGAAGATTTCTTGGGGACATGGTGCACAAAGACAAATAGTGGTATTAATGGTGATGGTGAGCACCAAGAAAATAAAAGGGAACGAAAAGCCATGGGAGGAAAAGAGAATAAAGCTAAGAAAGGAGAAGCAGAGGAGAAAGCAACCATCCTGCCAGCCCCTGTGATGGCTGTTATTTGCAGATAGGAAGTGCTGCCTGCAGAAAAGCTGATTGAGGCTGATTGAGGGAAAGAATGAGCCACATCTGACAGATGTTAGTCACATCATGTAATGCCCTACTGGAAGGCACTTGGATGCTGTGGGGATGACAGCACTCGAAGAAACTCCATGGAGCACGGCAGCCTGGTAGCAGACGGGTAGGAAAATGAATGTCAGGAGTGCTTGAATCCCCCGATCTTAAAATGGGAAGAAAAGAAGAGAGAGACGAGTGGCAGGCCCTGCCTTTCACATATTTCCTGCCTCCCTCCATTCTTGATCACTCTCTCATCCAAAATCAGGCAAAGGCCTGAAGCAGATGGGAACTCACACTCCTTCCTGCAGGAAACAGAGTTGCCTCCATACCCCTTGGAGCAGCCATCAACACCCACGCAAATTGTTTCTAAAACAATGTCTCAGGTATATCAGTTACTCAGGTGGTTTGGAAAGCAAACTGTGGACAAGAAAAAGAGCCAAAATGATAGGTTAATTGTGCTTTTATACCTTTGTGTGTGACATAAGACTGTTTTCCTTACTTTCAATAAGGAAGTATTTAAAAAAAAAATAACTAAGCAGCAAATGGCACAAGGCCCTTCATGTTTAAGGCTCTCATGATTGCAAGTCTCTTCTTTCACATGTTTGCCCCACCTTTAAAAATGCAAGAGAAAACCAAAACTTCTCAGGGACTACTTTACCTTCAGCGTTTTCAGTGAAGCAGCTGCCGTATTTGATCATATTCAAATAGAGCCCCAAAGAGGTCGAGAGCAGCGTATTAGCTGAACTGTTTATCTGCAGCCAGCCAAGGGGGGATGGTGCTGCTCAAATCAATTTTCTATGCTCCGACTGGCCCATCTTCTTGACACTTAGATGTCACTGTACCACTGGTGATAAAAAGGCCTGCCAAAAAAGGATGGATTTGGATTCACACAGGGTCCTACAGAGCCAAATGAGAATTGACAATATTAGTCTTTAGAACAATTTTACAGATAAAATTAACCAGAAGAATAAATTTTCAACAGTTCGCTTAATCTAATCTGCTCTCTATTGCATTGAAACTTGTTCCTATCCACTGTTGCCACTTTAATACCTGCAAGTAATGTTGGCATTTTTTCTTTTTTTGTTTCATGGAATAAAGATCAGGCACATAAACCAGGAAATGCCAGTCAAAAAAAATGACACACACTTGGTTTCCATAAAAAAGAGGAGGAAGTCCCTCACGTAGATTAAAAGCAAAGAGAAAAAGTATCAGCATGTTAAATTCAGGCCTGAGGTATAGTCTTTGATATGATCTAAACCTTAACTTTCCCTAAGTTCATCTGGCTGTGGTCTTAATTTTATTATTTGGGTAACCAAAGCGCAAAGGCTGAATCTCAGTTTCAGATCTGGTTTTGAATTATAAATAGCCGACAGAAAGTTCAAGACTATCCATATTCTATCTTACCTCTGTTATAAACTATGTGGGCTCTTGTACATCTGTGACTATCGCTCATGGTACGAGAAATCAGAAACTCTCTGAGTTCATAATAATACAAAACACATGTGTAATACTTTCCATCCTTCAGTACTGCACAAATGACCAAGTGTCACAACAAGCCTCTGAAATGTCTTCTCCAAGGCAGAGATGACATTTCATCCAGAGGTGAACTGTGTTGGTCAAGGACACACAGACTATACAAAAGCAGAGGTGGTGTGGCAGAGCCAGAGCAGGTGAGGATAGCTGCACCTAACACTGCATTACACATCAAAGCCCTCACATGCTTTTCTTTTACATATTTGTACAGAAGTTTTCCACATTTCTGCCTGAATATTTAAGAAAGCATTTCAAAAACTCATTCAGCTGACTCTCAGAATGGAGTTGGAAGAAAATACTTGGGGTTTGGCTGTGCTAAAACTATCCTGCCAACACCTACTCTGAGTATTTTCAGGGCTTGAATCAAGGGTCTCAGCACTTGCCAAGGCAATAGGAATAATTTTTTGCTGTCCCAGTGCAAATTTACTCTAATGTGGGTCGGCACTAACACTCTGAAGGACAATCTTCATTTCTGCCTCAGCACAGTCTGGGGAAAGTAGTGGATACTGTTGCGCAGGTCCAAAGCTGTTCTGTCAGAGCTGACCCCAGGGGCAGCAGTAGCAGAGCCAAATTTTCCCTGCACTGGCTTCTCTGAGCTCTTAAAGGCAGCAATGCAGCTGGATGTTGGATATGTAAGCATCAACAGGATGGCAAGGGTTTTCAGTACTCTTCCTAGCATTGCCTGGGTTAGGAATGGGAAGTGTCCAGCCTTAGCACACAGCTGAGGCAAAGAGTCCCAGCCTGGGATGGATGAAGAAGGGCATTAACACAAGAAGCACACAAGTCACTCCAGGGGATGAAGGTCAGTTACCACCTGTTAAGAGGTCACAGTCATCTTCAGACCCTGACAATGTACACATCTCCCATCCCGCAAGATGCTTGGTGAAGCATGATTTGCTACAGCTACCAGCCATACCATTAGCTCAGCTGGTGGAGATCACTGCCAAAATCTCTGCAGGGCCAAAGGACCATTTACTAGTTGGCAGCCCTTCTTCTGCTTGTATCTTTGCTTGCAGAGGGGTTTCTCTCTTTTGCTTTCCAAAAGCTGCTGACATTACAATTGGAAAAAGAAGCAACTTGCACCATGTTGAGGATGCAAAAGGGAGCACTGTCATCAAACAACATGTGCAGCTGGGTTGGCTGCCTCTAGGTATAAACACTAAACAAACAGCCAGGGAGTGAGGTGAAGCACGAGGCACAGGACCACGTTCACTGATGAAGTTTACCTCTGCTCCTTGATTCTGACCCTAGATGACAAACTCTAGAGCAGCCTGGGCTTCTCCTGCTACCCCCACTATCTATCTCAAATGCTACCCCAGCAAACCTTAAGCCTTTAAGCTGTACCTCATGCTATGCCATAAATTTTCACACTATAAAAGTCAGCTCCGGTGTGCTGCAACACAGCCCTCCTGTTACTTCAGTTGCTTTAAACTGGAAAAATATGTACAAAGGGTCATAGTCATATTTTAGGACCACAGGGCCTTTGGGCCCAGAGAAGACCCAAGGCTGTATTATTTAGGCACAGGAAATACAGGCTTTACAGGCAATACCAATGTACAAACTATTTAGTGTCCCTTGTCCTGGGGATATGAATCAACCCCTGCACTCTTCTATTTTACAATACTGATGTATGCTTCGTTTCTGGATTACAATACTGAGAAAGTAGAAAAGGCAGCCAGACCTCCTCAGCCCCCACAGCTGTGGGCTGGTCTGAGTTCATGTCCTTCCACGGCACCATGCAGAGAGGCGGCAGGCAGAGAAACACAGGGAGTTGGACATTGCTATCTGAATCCCCTTTACAGAGCCAGCAGTAAAACCACAGGCACTTCCAAAAAGCAAAACTCAACTTTCAGTCCAGAACTGGACATGTGTTCATTTCTGCACTTGAAAAAAGTACTGCTGTCAAGGGACAAAAAAATAAAATAACAACAAAAAAACCAATTTAAAAGCCACTGGCAAACAGTTTTCATCCCCTGGCATTCAAATGAAGAGTGTTGGGGGAGGCAGGAGGGTTTGTGCAGAGAATTAGGCTGTTGCTAATTAATCAGACTGGTGTATCCTTCAGTGCCCAAAATGAACACTGGTAGTAAGGATGACAGAAGGAGGCATCACAGCCATGGAATTAAGGCAAAAGGCTTGACACACTGATTTCTATCCTTCACCACTACAGAGCTCAGACTGAACATCGGGAAAGTGTTTTAGCCCAAAATTTGTATAGGTTGCCATGACCTGGGCAATGAAGTCCTAGTTTATGGTGTACTGATTTTGTGAGCTGAGAGGTTAAATCTGCTCTCTGTCCTGTGGTGGGAAGCAGGGGAGACATCATCGGACATCCAAAGTGTGAAATATAAGGGAAAACCAAGTGTTCAATTTTGCCACCTGAGATTAGAGACAAAATTTTCCAGTTTTGCCTCCTTTCTCTCCCCTGTACTCAGTGGTTTCCAAAAAGAGGCAATAATCCCAGTGGCGGTCAGCCTCTGGCTGTCAGTAAAATGTTTGGGAGCTAATGTGGTGAGCAGCCTGGCTTTCAGCAGGGACAAAGAGAGATGCTGAGCAGCTGCCTACCAAATGACCACCCCACAGCCCACAGGAGCAGGGTCGCAGCATCCACTGAACACAGGCAGCTGTGGACAGATACACAATGAGGAATCAAACTAGGAAGCAAGAAGAACTGAAAACAAGAGACACACTGGACAATGTGGCAAGAAAAGGAACCACATGCCCTTTGCAGTAGATGGAAGGGGTTGTAGTGCCTGGCCCTGACAAGCTCGAATTCACTGCTGGCTCCAGTCACATTGGTTTCCCTGCCTCTGCTCTGCCAAGTAGCAGCACAGCACTGAGCTCCTGGGCTGTTCAAGAGGGAGGTATGCTTGTCATGGATCGCTTTTTCTGCTGCTTCTTCTTCCAGTGTGTTTTTCGCCTGCACTGGAGTTCCTCACACATTTTGGCAGCCCAGATCACCCCCAGAGAGCTTCACCTCTGCTGGTAGGGACAGTCAGAGGCTTCCTGCATTGGCAGCTGTCTCTGGGTACCAGTGCTTTTGGAGGAGGGCTCAGCTGGCAGCCAGCAGCTCTCTTCTCTTTATTGCGCTTCCAGCTTTCATCTCCCAACACAATTTCCACCCCTGCCTCCACAGAGTCAGAGCCAGAACAGACAAATATCAAGCCTGGGAGCCTGATCTTCCTCTAGCACCTCAGCATCTGTGCCCCTCAACTTGGGAGTAGAGGTAGGACCCCATCACAGGCATCCCAGGTGCTGGATCACTTGCTTACTTTATTTGCCAGCTTCCCAGCATGGCTTTCCAAAGGCATCTGTGCATCCAAGGTGCCAACAGGCAGTGTCCGCATGTGGTCTGAGTTTGGAATAAATTGCAACAGGAATGCATTCAGGTTGGAATATGTCCCTTACACTCTGACAAGGCCAACTGGCGACTCGGCCTCTCTATTTTGCTCTCCTGCAGCCCATGTTAACGCTCAGGTAAAGTCTGAGCTGCCCTTAGAGAAATCTGCATGGCTTGCTGATTTGAAAGAAATCAGCATTTCCTCAGGGACAGGAGGGGAAAAACTGCCACCGAGCTGTACCTTTATTAGTGCAATTTTCTGTTCTCTCCCTCCTGAAAGAGATTTTCTGTCTGCCAGAATAACTCTAAAGTGCTTAAATTTAGCAGTCCTGACAGGAGTTCATCAGAGCTCATGCCCCCCACGCTTTGCCCCACTTTCTGTTTTCCAGCCAGACTCCAGGCTCAAATCAGTGCATGACAGTGGATGTGGTGTCAGTGCTGCAGTGGGAAGGGGATGGGGACAGTATCTGTGCCCAGATCATGGACCTTAGAGAGAACAAGGATATGAGGAGATGCACAAATAGAAATCAAGGGGGTGGCACATCTGGTTTCCTCAGGAAAACCTCTGTGTTTTCGTGGGAAAGAAGATATTTCTGGTGAAAAATCTTCAGGTAGAAACCCAGCTTTCAATGACATCCAGGTCTGCCAACTGATTCCCACCAATCCTAAAACAATTCTGGGGACTTTTAAGGGAATTTCCAGAAATTTCCAGCCAAGCTTCATGATATCACATTGACCTGGCAGTTCAGGCTTACACTAAGCTCTTCTCAGATCTGGCTGCACACATCCCTCTACAGGGCTAGCTCATGAAGAAGCCACAACCATTGCACCCCTGGGGGTGACTAAGCCTTTGTTTTAAACCAAGGAAGACTCATTGTGTTAGGTGCTCTTGGGGGCTCAAATCCTTGCCAGGATTACTGATGAGGAGGGCATGTTAAAGGAGTTCTTTACCTCTCTTGTGAAAGATGTGGTGTTAAATAAGACACACTGCGTTGCCAAGATGAAAGATTAGTGGCAGGAATGGGGCATATTTTAAAAAAAATTATCTAAGCAGACTTCTCTTTTTTCTTTTCTCTTAATTATAAGAATGATGTTTAAAGTGTAGGTAGAAGCTATTACAGAATGGGGCAACGTGTAAAGGAAAAATCTTTAGGCAAAGCAGTGGAAGTACTGTTAAAAATCTTGTTATAGGTGAAAAATAAGACAAAATAAAGGGATAACCACAGAAAGGTAGAAAAAGCAGAAAAGAGAAATGATTCAGTGTGGGGAAATGAACACCAGGCAATGTTGCAAGGCTAGAAGTTGGTTTGAAGACTGAAGTCCCAAACTTATTTATGCTGGGTTTTTGACAGGGCACCACCACTTAATGGCTCACCTTCCAAGTTTGGCTTGACCCATTACTGTCATAGGCAATGCCAGAATTACAATCAAAACCAAGATCCCATTCCCAATTTTGGAGGTGTTCAGATATGAGAGTTTTATTTAAAGGCTCCCTTTTAATAAAAAAGTGAGCAAACTGTGATCAAGGGGAAGGAATTGTCTCTATTTTCATGATTCACATCTCCCAGCACCCACAAAATATGCATTTCCTTGCTCTGATCTGCACTGCTGTGAAGGACACAGCTGAGAACAGAGCAGGGAGCTGCCGGCTAAAGGGCAAAAGAAAGAAAGAAAAACGCAGTTACATTTTATTCTTCCTAACATTTTGTTAAATTGGTTCAGCAAGCTTCTCTGAGTCTGGGAAGCCGGGAAGGGGAGGGAGAGAAACTTCATTAAGTGAAAAATTCTAGGAGATAATTGGGAGGCCAGGGATAATAGTGGCAGTCTTCATTGTGCTGGGAAAAGAGGGCACTTGCTCAGTATTTGTTAATTGAAGAAGCCAAGAGCGTCTTTCTGCAGGGCCAGATCTCGGGCTGGAAGGCTGAAGGGGATGTGTATTTTTGCTGGTTTAAATAGACATTAGGGGGCTCCATTTTTTAAAAAATAAGCCTCTTGAGTTGCTTTGGCAGCCGATCCAAACAAGCGCGGTCTGAATGCTCCCCCGCCCTTCGCACTCGCGGTCTGGTCCAGGGCTTGTTCGGCAAAACACTTAAGCCATGGGAGGTGGGGACACAGCCAGGAAGACGTGGCTCCCGGAGGGAACAGAGGGAGGGGGAGCTACGCAGTCGGGCAGAGGCACAATCTTAAGAAAGACACGGCACCTGTTCTGTGCGACATGCCGGTCGCTCCTCTACCGACTTCGAAAATAAAATTCTCCCCACAGTGCAAGTTTGCAGCTCTATCATGCAGACATCGGAGCTTTGTTAAATAAGTTTGCAGTTCTGCTCACTGTGGAATAGATGGAGATCAGGCATCTTTCTAAAGATGGTCTTTTTTGTAATCTTTTTTTGTAAATACCTCTGTGGCTGGTGATATTGTTTGCACATTTATCCACTTGGGCCCTAAAAGTATTCAGATAAAAAAATCTCTATCTGACTAATTAAAAATCATTAACATCATAATGTTTTATTAGTTTTAGGAATACTGCCTTGTCTTTCTTGACTTTTCCATGCAAATCAAAAACACTTTGGGTCTGATTCTCATTTGCCCTGAGGCCCATTTACTCCAAGCAGGAAAAGTCAGTCAGTCTCAGAAGGAGAACGAGTGAGGGATGCACCCACTGCAAGCTTTTCCAGCTCTCAACGTGACATAAAGAGATTTTAGCATAAAAAAGAACCCCATTCTTGAACATGCAATGCTGTGCCATAGGCTGGGTCCCAGAAACTGCCCAGGAAAATGTTTTTGCCAACGTCAGTTATTGTTTCTCTGCAAACCCTTTGCAGCTCCAGGTCCGTTGTGACAATTAGTGATAAATCACTGCTGGGAGTCTGGGACATCCATTGGAAAGGCTCCCAATAGCCAGTTACCAGGAGAGAGCCAGGGCACACAGCAACATCATGCTTCATATCTTCTCTATTTTTAATGGCGAGGGGAGAAGGGTTACATTTTAGTTCTGCATATACTGTGTCAGGGTAAAATAATGTTCTTTTCTGGCAGAACTGAATCAGCACACATCCAAAATTTGCCTTCTTCCGCTGCACGTGCTCCCCCCATGGAAATCGGTGAAAGCCTCATGTAGACATACGAGGGCAGGATTTAGCTCATAAATCACAACCCAGATCATAAATACATGCTTGAACCCTCCCTTAATATGATTCATTAAGAAGGAGTTTTACGGTTGGGATGGTTTTAATTATCATTGTGTAATTTTATTGTTATTGTTTCCATTAAACATTAACAAACATTCCTTATTTTTGGTTAACAAAGATCTTTCTTAGATTGCACAGTAGTTAATGAAAACCACATAAACACATGCAGAAAGATACCAGGACTCTCATTCAATTAAATACAAAACTTAGAGTAGAAGATCTATAAAAATCCAGATTGTAATGAATCATAAATAAATATGGAAAACTAACAACTGCCTTGGGTAGAGTAGCAAATTTATAGCCCAAAGATTTGCATTTTTAAGGTTTGCATCATTATCTGTGTTGTTTACTATCGCCCACAGAAGATGCACATCCTCAATGCCAGAGCCCCCAGCCTCAGCTCATTCTCTTGGCTTCTCTAGACAAGCCCTGCAAATGCCACTATGCCATGAGTTCAATCTGCCTTTCCCCAGCACGATCTCCAAGTCTCTGAACCTGGAATTGAAGCCACTTTCTGAACAACGATTGAGAAGTCACAAGCACACCAAGTTTTCCAGGTGTTTGGCCTCTGGTGGGAGAGAGACATGTCCAGCAAAGTTGTCCCCACACACACTGTGGTGGATGCAGCTGGCACCCTCAGGCAAAACTCTCCTCCTAGTCATGTTGAAGGAGAAATGCAGAGAGAACAGCTGGCTCCTCATTCTTGGCTTCTCCCACACCAAGAGGAGGGGTGTTTAGTCATTTGTTAGGCAAGGTTGCCCTGTTTTTCCAAACGGGTCTGGAAAAAAAACTGGCT
Organism: Neodrepanis coruscans; assembly: GCA_013400695.1. Classification (NCBI taxonomy): domain Eukaryota; kingdom Metazoa; phylum Chordata; class Aves; order Passeriformes; family Philepittidae; genus Neodrepanis; species Neodrepanis coruscans. The sequence goes on along the minus strand of VYZS01090970.1, from coordinate 4,620 downwards.
GTAGCTTCCAGCCAGTGATTGGCACTGGTAAGAAATGAGGTGCATAAAAGCCTGCTTTGGCTACTGACACACAGTCCCTGAACCCACCCTATATCCAAATTAATTGCTTTGGAGATATATGAAGTAAAAAGAATTTAGCTATGTTAAACCCACTAGGATGCAATAGCTGAACAATCCTATAAGGACTATTACACTTGGGATAGTTATCAAAGCCATAACTGGCACAAGCATAGCCCATTGGATGGTATTGAACAACTAGTTATCAGCCTCAAAACTCACATTCCATCCTTCTTCAAGACTAACCCTGACATTTTAAATTCACAAGTACAATAAAAAACTTGGAAGGTCTTCCAGTACTTCTCCCAGTGAAAGTAAATCAAACTAGTCTCCAGATCAAAGGCTTTGCTGGAAACAGGGTAATGTCAGCATTGATAGAGTTAATGGCTGAGAGGATTTTATAATGGCAAAAACTCTGAGGCATCTGCTCCACCACTATGGGTGTGTATCAGTCTGTCTGACACAGTTGTTACCATGGCAGAGTTCTCCCAAAAAACAAAAAAAAGTGGATAAACTGGATGAATGCCTGAGGAAAACACAGGAGAGGGTAGATGGCTGCAGATGGAGATGACTTGGCCTTTGTAGGTGGGGCTTGGTGTTGATACTGGGGGCCAACTAATGTAATAATGAGTCTCGTGAGCTCCGTGGTCTTTTCCAGCTCAACAGATGTTTCAGTGGCTGGAGCCAGCTTTTTAAAAAAATTAAAATCTCTGTGAGTTTCACCCAACCTAACCTCATCTCCATTGCTCCAAAGAACATGGCTTGATGCAGAAAACCAGTGCCTGTGGTATTGCAAGAATGGCTGTAGAGAGCCTTGAGAAACAAGGTTTTCCCAGGCATCCCAAGGTTCTGAAAAAGGTGTCTCTGTGTGTGCTACAGCTGTTTGGACAGGCAGGAGTCTAGATGTGACTATTAAAGCAAGGAAGCCCCCAGGCTGCTGGCAGCAAGCTGCCCTGGGGGGGAAGGACTGGGAGCCCTAGGCACCCCAGGAGCAGGCAAGGTTTGCAAAACACAGGCTGGGCCAGCAGGGATGGGTCTACACACCTTTGGGCCTGGAGGCACTTGGAAGGATGGAATGGGAAAGGCTAAAGCAAGAGAAATTGAGATGGGAGCAATGGGAGCCTGCTGGGGAGAGTTTGGGTTATTTAGACCCTGAAGCAGGAAAGGGAAGGACTGGAGGGGCTGTGGGTCATGGGTTTCTGGAGTTCCTGAGCACAGTTTCCAGTTAGGCCTTGCCATGCTGCTCCATGCAAGCATCCAAGGAAGTCCTAAGCTGGGGCTACTTCAGCTCCTATGCAGCACTGATGGTGTGGGGAGCCCCACTCTGTCAGGATCTGACACTGGCATGGGAAGGCTGTAGAATCAGACCGGGAATTTGTGGCCCCAAAGCAGGAGGAAGCCTGAGTTTCAACACGCTGGGTCACCAACACTGTGTCAAATCAGGCCAGCGAGGGAGTTTTAGGCAGGGGTCAACTTATACGACGGGGCGAGGTTGACTGCACTGGGGTTTGCACATCTCGTAAGCAGACAGTTTTCAGCACGTTTGTTTTTCCCTCCATCTCACCCCTCTGGTAAGAGGAACTCACAGTTCAGTGCTCCCGAGGGAACAAGCTACTGCAAACGGGGAAGCAGCGAGCTGCACGTGTGACCAACAGGGTTATCTTTCAGCTCAGCAGCAAGAGCACGGCTCTGACGGCCGATCCACGTGAGCCTCCACAGGCTGGGCTGTAGCTCCTGGCACCAGCACAAGGGTTGTGTCGTTCCAACGCGGCTAGCGAGTATTACAGAACAAGTCAGAAGTATGCTTGTCAAACCACAAGCTTAAAAATAAGGGAAAACACATTTCCTCTCCTCACCAAGGTGGGAGAAGATAGTGTTTCCGATTTGCTTTGCTAGCACAGTGAGGATGGATCCTAGCTGGTAAGTGTTTAAAAGTGAAGCCAAAGCCAAACAGCTGTGTTTGGGAGCACAGGTGGGGCCGCCTGCATGGAGAAATCTCTGTGTTCACACATAGTATAAGCAGAAAGTCAAGATCAGGCCGGAGATACAGGTGAGTATTTTCATGGGTCTAATGCACTTCTGCCACATCATGACAATTAACACTTCTGTACTACTCTTTTTTAAGTAGGAGGAAACATTTTCTGTTCTACCCTTTCATTGTGTGAAATCATTTTCTTGTCCTTTAAATTTCCTATGATGCACAGAATTAATAAAAGTTACCCTGGATATATTGCTAGGCATGTTTTAATTCTATGTTTTCTGTTTTTAATCCAGACCTCCAGCACCAAAAGGGGACAGCATTAAAAATATAAGTGATTTATANGGAAGCACAAACTGTTTAGGCTGGAGAAGACCTTTAAGGTCATCAAGTCCAACCGTTTACCCAGCACTGTCACGTTCACTCTTAAACCATGTCCCTAAGCACCATATCTACACGACTTTTAAATACCTCCAGGGATGGTGATTCAACCATGACATGCTGGCGTTCTGCTGCCCTCACTTCCCAGATGGACTCTGCAGGAACGACAGGCAGGATTTCAAATGCGGCTTAGGACTAGAAAACTGTGTAGCGGTTTCAAACCGGCCAAGGAAACTGTGGGAATGTCCAAGAGAGAGACCTGCTCCACAGCACAGCACAGCTACGGTTCAAAACAAAGCAGCAGTGTGATCTGAGCAGGTCTTGCAGCTGGCAGCCTCCTGCTAAAGGCTTGAAGGCACACGGATATATGAAACTACAAGGAAGGTTTTGTCTGGGCAGCAGGGAGGATGAGTGCTTTCTCCCCTGGATCCTCGGAGGTCTGCATGGTAAGGAATGACTGTTCCCAGGTTCCAGCTACCAGCAAGGCTCTCCAGATACAGAGTTCCATGCCAACTCTAAAGTTTCCATAAAGTTAAAATATGAGAGCAAGCAAGCCTTTTTATTAGCATGACACTGTAACTAAGATTTCTGCTGTTAATAAACATAGGCAGGGCTCTTAGTATTTTTTTGCAGGAAGAAAAATTACCCATAATTGCTACATTTTCCTTCTGAAGCTGGCCATGCCATGGATTGAACAACACAGAACAACGGGGGTTTATGGTTCTCTTTTTCCCCTTCCCCTCCCTACAAGTGAGTGGCCTTTATTAGTGTTACAGCTGTGTAAATCCTCTATTCCATTACAGTCCAAGGAGAACACCTGCCATTCATTTCTTATGGAAGGAGGAGGTATAGTATGGGTTTGAAGCCTCCTGACGGGGGGTGTGCTAGCTGCTGCTCTTCCCACTGCCTGCAGGGGGTCTGTGCGTGTCCCTGTCGCACCGAGACCATCACAAGTATCCCGTGAGTGGGAGGCCGAGGTGCCCATGCTTAGGAGAAGGGCAATGAGTGCTTCTCCTGGCCATGACTGTGCAGTGGGAGGCAGCAAACAAGGGGAGCAGCTCGGGGACCGCGGTACACTGGTACATCCTGGTGTGGGTTTGACGCGTCAAGATCCAGCCAAAACCAACATCAGCGTAAAACCGGGAACAAACAAGTTCAGAGGGACACTTGCCCACCCAGTGCTCAGTGCTGGGGCAGCTTTCAGAGCCTGGTGGGTGGGGGTACCCGGGTTGACCCTACACCTGCCCTGTCTGGGCACCCTGCACAGCAGACACGCTGCCCTTTGGCTGATCCTGCAGCCTGGAGCAGAGCCAGGACCTCCTCTGTGGGTCTTTGAAACCCCTGCCCTCCCAGCAAAAGCGGCGGCCTTTAAGCAGTCGGGGGTGGGCGGGCTGGGGAACGGAATGGGGAGCACGGGAGAGAGGGCATCAGGAGGGGAGCAGGGGGAGAGCAGGAGGGGAAAAACACTCCACGCTGTCAGAACCACGGAGTCCACCCCTCCCCTTACACCCTGCCAGAAAGACGCGTTTGTTTCCAATGGATGAATTTCAGTCCCTGCACCTGTGGTTATCGGTTTCAATATATTTGAAATTTAACCTGCATCATCTATGTATACATATAGCACAGAAATACGTTTTTCTCCAGCCTCAGGGTGGGGGCAGCAGCCCAGGAGAGGGCAGCAGGGCTGGCTAGGGAAGCTTTACAGCCAGGCTGATGATCCAATTAAGTCAACAAAGCGCCCCAGTGATGTGATCCGAGGGTTCGGGAGCTGGGAGTAAAGCGGGAACTGTGGCAGAAGGCAAAGCCAAGCAAACATATGGAATAAGTTACGGGGGAGACGGTTGAGGCAAAGTGCAGAAATGAGTTCAAGAGATGCCTGGGCTTTTCTCAAGAGAAGGAAAAGGACTCGAGGGGGTCTGCTTGAAAAAGCAGGAAGGGGGGATTAAGATAAAGCCAAAAGAGGAAAGCCTGCTGTGCCGACTGGCCTTTGCTTATTCTTGGAGCACATTTTTTGCCTTTTTTTCTCTTTCCTTTTCATTTGACTATAGCAGGTATAAATGTAATTAAAAGATGCAGCAACTACCGGAGAGATCAGCAGCAAGTTAAGAGCAAGCAGAAAGGGAGTAGGAGTGGGAGCTACCTAGCAACCGATGCACAGGAGCCAATAAAATGTGCAGACAGACAACATCCAGGGGAAAAAAAAA
>VYZS01090914.1:0-10820 GCA_013400695.1 Neodrepanis coruscans | reverse complement strand
AGGGGGAGAAAAAAAAAAAAGAAGAGGTTAGATATGCCTCTCTTCTTGAAGTGAGCACATTTCCAATTTGTAGCAGATTTATCTGCATACAAATTATCACACTAGAACAAGACAACTTTGCAACACAGAGTACTCACTTCAGCTGAATGGAGCAGATTAACAAAAGATCTGTACCTGTTTTACCTGCTTGCAGAAAGATCTGTACCTACTTTACTTCTGCTCCATCACTGGATCTGTTCTTTCTCAACTACTGCTTTCTGGTCTGCAACTTGTATTTCTTTTTTGAATAGCAACCATCCCTACAGACTACAGAAGACTCCCGTTATCAACTTGAGGTTTCACTCTGAGCCTATTCGCTGCTATTGGCAGAGCTGCTCAGGCTGGCAGCTATCTACTTGTTATTCCTCACCATCTGCCTGTATTGCCACAAATTGCAGAAGCATCTCTCAATTGCACACCATTAGTTATTCAAAGAAGAGATTCAATCTCTCTTCCTAGCCATTCAATTGGACCTGTATTTGATCCATTTGTGGCATCAAGTTAAGGAAAACTGAAATTTCACTGCTGGCTGCCTAGTCACAAACTTCTAACAGAATGTAATGCACAATTCAGATTCATTGTTTATCAGCAGTTCAGTGTATCTGTCACATCTTCAGGGGCTGTCCAACTTTTACTAAGCCATCTTTTTATTAGGGAAAAAAATAGAAAAGGGAAAATGCTTCATGGAATTTTGTTTTTACATTTTTCAAGCTTCCATTTATTCACACCACATTAGCACTTAAAAAAAACATCTCTTGTACAACCAAACAGCTCGAAATGACAGAATACTCCCTATTTCACTTCTTTCAGACAGCTGAACAGAATAACTTTACAGCTATGATGTAAGCTTGCTCTCTCATAGGGGTTAAGAATAATTCATTAGTAGAGCACTTAGACTCACTGCCCTAAAAATATAAAGGGGAAAAAAGTCTTTGACTTAAATTCAGACTCTTCACAATGCATTAATCTTACCTGAGAGCCCACACATTACACTTACTATTTATTCAACATTACTACTTAGAGTTTCCAGGAGTAGTAAAAGGATCATAATCCTAGTCATTGACTTTTTAAATTTCTTGGGCCTGAGTTTCACATGTATTATCAAGATTCAAAGTTGTTGTGTATGTATAGCTTCTATTATCTTTCACCAAGTTTCTGGAAAAAACCAGCATTACTAGAAGTTAATTTTTAAAAAAAACAAAACAAAACACCCAAACTTTAATTTAAACAATAAGAATGTTCTCCTTGTTAGTAAATGTAGGAAGATTATAGAAAGTTCATGCACGTGTGGATGCAGAGCCATTCTAGAAGACTGACATTTCTCATTTGAGAAGCACACAGGATGTGCCTTTAAGACAGAATTTACCACACCCTGGAGAGTTACAATAGAATTTAAGTGAGAACTCTAGATAACATATGGACAGTAAGAGAAAGAAAACAAAGAAGTACAAGAAAATTTGCAAAAGACGGGTAACAGCTTTTAAATTAAACAATATCCCTGTACTCCTTTTCCCTATTAGGCACAAAGTTTTGTCTAACTCTGTAGCTGTGAAACATTGTTTAGGTCAATGTGATAACTGGTCTGCTCTAAAAAAGCCACGATTTTGTTCACAAGCTCCGATTTATCATCTTGTTTCATATGGTAAGAAAAAAAAAGATAAAACTCCTAGGATCTACAGCTGCCTCCAAATACAAATCTTCAAAGCACAGAAAGTAGAATGAATGTTTTTAAACTGCTTCAAACTTAAGACATTTTAGAAAAAAAAGATTTTAAACCATCTTGTATAATTTTATCTGCTCGTACTGCTTATTTTTCGTGTGCTGTTGTTATGTGTTGAAAATTTTTCAGTACTGAGACTTATGCCTTTGGTCTGTGATGGGCAAGAAAAACAGAAGTACCTGTCTGGTCACTCACAGCCACAGAAGAAGAAACAGGAAGGAGGAGGAGGAGGACTGCCATACAAAGCCAAACTATGCAGGATCCAATGTACTGCATCTCCCCCCGAACACATACGAACAATCAGCTATAATCTGAAACAGAAAATAAGCATATTTAGAACAATCTCATTTTCTTTTCACCTCACCCCATCAGAAAACTACAGACAAGAATTTCTTAACTGTGAAGAGGAAAGTGCCAATCACATACAAGTGTACCATTTATCTGTTTAAGGAGCTAAAAAAAGAGACTTCTATCAATTTAGAAATAAATGTCAAATATATTCCTTTTTAGTTCTTTATTAAACTCAGAGTAACACCTCAGAAATACTAACTCAGAGACACTAGCTTTAAGGGCATTGAATTTTCATGTCATTAGTAATTAGTAATTTTATATTTCTCCCCAAATTATTTTTCAGTTTTCAACATGTTAGCTAAAATATTTGGTGTCATAACACTTCCAGTGACTGCTGAAGTAGTCTTGAAATCAAACAAAGAACATGCAGTTGTTTCAGTTTAAGCACAAAAGAAGGCAAAATACGCTATTTCCTTACCTTGCAAAATATACAAGCAGCCTATACTTAATTTCGCTGTTAAATCTCACAAACGTACAGTCTGGCTTCAAGAACATATCTTTTATTCTTTAGCTTTTCTTCTAAGCCAACAGCGATGTATAGATACATATGAATTTCATGACACTCAGAAAAGACACACAAATTATTCTAATCACATTTTCTTTAAGAAAAGCAAAACAGATATCCAAGATGCAATTTTTACAGTTATTTTCACACGGAACCTTACTCATCATCACAGCTATTCTGTCAGTCACACGTATTGACAGCAACTACACCATCATCAACTTTTCCAGCGCTGCAACAACAGCAAAGCCAATACATGTTCAAATAACATTATCATTTAATTTCCTGCACCTGCTCTACAAGCAGGCATCGGGAATTCACTAGAGCCACCTGTCCAAAGGTCTCGTTTTCTGAAGGGCTCTAATCACCACTGCTGCCGCACCTCTGAGCTTGGGTCGTCTCCGGCCGCCTGCTCCGGGAGGCTCGCTCCCCCGCACGACCCGTGCACCGGAGCCTATGGAGCGCCCGAAGAGCGATGCGATCCCTCGGCAGTTCGGACTCTAACTCGCCAGCGCCGCCAGTTTCATTTCTCTTGGGTCGTGCCAGGTTTGCCGGAGGGAGGGTTGAACACTCCAGGCGGGAAGGCAAGCGGGGCAGCTCAGGCGGCGGGGCTGGGCAAGGAGCTCGAGCAGCGACCCCGCCCCGCTGCCGGAGCCCGGTCTTCCCGCTCTCGGCTACGCTCTTGCCCCCGGCTCCTGGGCTCGCTCCACCGCAGCCGCCCCGTCTCCCCGGACCTGCCCGCGTCGCCGGGAGCGCCCGGCCTGGGCCAGCCGAGCGAGGGCAGGCGCCCGCCAACGCTTACTCCGCAGCCCCGGGAAGGAGCGGGGCCAGGAGCCCGCTCGGGCCGGAGGCGCCTGCCAGCGGAGGCGCCGCGCCGGCATCTGCATGGGGCCAGCAGGTGAGGGGCCGAGCCCGCCGGCACCGGGCCGGGAGCTCTGCCTGGGAGCTGCTGCAAGGAGCGGTGCCCCCTCCCTGCAGGGCACTCGCTGCAACGCCCGCGCCTCTGCTCGCTCACCAGCGCGTTCCAGCGAACCGCATTCAGGCCACCCGGCACGCGTGCTAATTACAAGGACACACACACGCTAATAGGTAGGTTTTTAAACGTAAATGTATGCACAGTCAGCATTGTGTCAATTCGCAACAGTTTAATCAGTTTTGTAAATTACTGCTAATTTAGCGGGGTTGTTTCCATTAGCATATCCCTATAATCACCCACTAATATATACAATGTCTTTACACAATCATGAACAGATTGCTATAGCATAGACTGATTGCAGTACATTAGAAACAGTGTGCATCATGTTTATATAAGACATAGTTAATATTAACAGTGATTAGTGTTAATTTTGGAAAACAAAAACCTATGAACAAAACCACCACAAAACAAGCCAGGGATAGTGTAGTGTGTGTGTGAGCGCACATGTGAGATGTTTAGATAATTGACTGCAAATAATTAGTTGCTTACCTTTATATTAGTCTGTCCCACAGAAGCACTGAAAGTGCCTGTAGAGAGCTGCTTGAGTGCTGAGGAGTTGCTCGAGTGAGTCTCCAAAGAGTGGTAGAGGGGGATGCAGTTCTGTCTTTATTAGTCTCACACGGTGTGACCCTCCCACTCAGTGAGCACAGAATATTCTGCAAGACAGGACAAACAGCCACACACAGATTTTACACAATCATATGTAAGAAATGGATTTTTTTTCTCCTCCCTCCTATCCCGCCCCCAAAAACTCCACAACAGTTCCATAAATTAAATTGCTATAGTATGAATGCATAAATAAAACAGTATCTGGTTTCTAGTTGTAAAGAACCAATGATGTACATTAGCACACTGGCAGAAACTAGCTTTTATCATTTAACTGCAAGCATACACCATTAATGTTATATACTTTCTCATAAATTTAAAAATCAGCCACTTAAGAAACCAAGAGAGTACACCTGTTTATGGCACTGATGTTGCAAAGCACAGTGAATTACTGACATTTGCTTTGGCTTTTAAAATCTGTTATTTACAAACCTGAGTGTTCTTGCATGTGTAATATCATCTGTCTGTGATGAAATGGTGAGACTGAGCACTGCCACTGGCTCTTATCTGAATGTGCCAAATTGTACTTTTGTCAGGTTCTCCAAGTGTGCTTTTGGCAGTTTTCTGTATCCCATTTTACAGATGTAAACCAGATAGAAGGATAACTAGAAATAGATACACTGAAGACAGAGATTAGAGCTTTAATTAAACATACTTCACCTATATATATATACAAGACATGTTTTATATTTTTCTAGTAGAATCATTCTAACAGAGGAAAAAAATGGAAGGTGTTAATATGAAAATTTATCAGCATAACATCAATTTAGCCAAGTGGTCTTCAGGTTACAGGCTAAGTTTTTTTTCCACCTGCAGTCCCCATGCCCCAAACCCTCCCATACACTCCCCAGATTTTGGAAAGTGTTTCCTCATTTCAGTCAAGATAACTAGCCAGGTCAGCCAACAAATCAAATGGAAAGACATGATTATCTTTCTGGTTTGAATTTCAAAACAGTTGTTGTTCTTCCCAACTTAGAATCATGAGAGAAAGATGAAATTGCAGCTTACATACACGTCTGCTAGGGTATTTTATTCTGCAGCTTTGCCACAGACTTGTGGTGTAACCTCAGGCAAGTCACACTTCTTGCTTGCTCATTCTGGAAATTATAGAAAGTAAAGCTGTCTTACCTCACAGAGTGAGGTACAAGAGCTGACTCCCACAGCTGACATATCATCAGACCACTCTCCTTTCTCTTCAGACTGTTCAGTTGATAAAGGCTTCAGTGTTGGGCCCTAGTTCTGTGATCCATGCAGAGTTGTGAGATCCTCAGTTGAAAGACCCTTTGTAAAAGCTCTGACACTAGTGAAAGGCATAATCATTTTTGATTTGAAAAGAACTGCATATCTCATTGCCCTTTCAAGCTACAAAATTCTAAAAGCTATTTTTTTTTAACTTCATTTACATGTCCTAAGTACCTGGATTCATCTGTGTTACATGAATATAAATGGTCTCATTAATTTCAATCACTATAAATTTTGAATTAGCTAAACATTTTAATTGCATAACAGTTTGCACATACAATCAGTTCATCCTTTAAAGAAATATTTCTGTCCCTCAAAATTTTAGGATTGCTTGAAAGTTCAGACCCAAATAGGGTCTTCATTTCCTATGAAGCAATAATGAAACATAACTCCTAAACCAAACATGTTGGTTCACTTACCAATATATTGACACTGCAAATAGAAAAAAAAAACCAAGTTATTTGGACCATGTCAACTTTAAAGAACACTTCACATCCACATGAAAGCAGTAAGTAGAATAATTAGAAAATGCTACAGCCTTCCCTGACTTGCACATACACTTCCTGTACTCTGGACTAAATCTTCAACTAAACAGTATTATTCCAGTTTGCATAAATCAAAGGAATGACAGGGATTCATACTAGTTGAGGAGCTCAACATTAGGGACTGCTACCGTATGTATTTATGGACAACACTGTTCATGTTAATAAATACAGTTTGACTAATGACATCGAAATTGGAAACAAGGAAAACCTTACTGTTAAAAACCTCTGTCGTGACACAAGAATTCTGCCTCTCATAACATAAGAACCAAACCCACAAGTGACAAAACGTTTCTTATTACCATAAACAACTTAGAAATACCAAATACCTGCATTCTTGTTCACCTGCAGTTACTGATGCACTCCAGAGAAAACCTGAAGCACCTGCAGCAAATAGTTGATATCCCATGTTATCTTTGCAGTAACATGGTTTTCTATGTTAACATCTCAGAATTTAACTAAAGGAAACAGGATTAGATCTGGATCCAGGCAAGATCCAAGGCAAATATGCCAAGGCAAATACACCAAGACACGGGAGAGAAATTTACATTTGAAGCCACACTTAGCACATTCCATCTCCTACACCAAGGGGGAACTACTCCATGGAACAGCTTTTACTACAACTGCGGTTGCAGGCAAGATGCAGGGGGAAAAGGTACTTATGTATTTTGTAGAAAATTTTTCTTTAATGCTAACACTCACTTTCACCCTTTGTTTGTTTGTCATCGCTATTAGATATCCAAACCAGCCAAGTAGCATAATTCACTCTGTCTGTGCAGTGCTAACAGATTTGTCCTCATCTCAGACTTACATTTTAAACTTGTGTTGCTTACGACAACGCAGATGAAGGAAAGAAGCTATAAACTTGGAAAAAACTCTTCAAGAGCAGCAGTATCCTACTTGAAAACAATTTTGTAAAAGGAGGTTAATCTGAAATGCCCCTTACCACGCTATTTCTCACTGAATGTAGGGCTTAGCATTTCTGTTCTGTTGTATAAGCCCTTATGTGGCATTGTTCCTTGTCAGATGATCCTTTCTGCCCTCTGCAAGATTTGCCGGTCACGACAACTGCATTCCACTGAAGCAATTAAAATATAAATGCTTTTAAATACATGAGACTGAACTATAGTGAACTTGGACAAAACAGGTGGAATCACAGCCCTAGGGAAGTTAATGGAAATTCTAACATTAATGTAAGTGGAGCAAAAATGTCACTCAAATGAGGGCACTTTGGCAAAAATTACACCGAAAAGGAATTATTTATATGTATGTGCACACATACCAAGCACTCCTAAGCAGCAAAGCCAACAGAAAAACTGGATGTCACTTCATTTCTTCTATAGGACATGAAAAGAGGAAAAAAAATCTAACTGCTACTTCTTTTTCTGTGTACTTAGGAAGCACTCAGATTTTCAGTAAGGGGGCCAAAATAACTCAAAAAAATTCAGAAAAAAACCTTAATTTTTGTGGCATTTGTTGTCTTAGATATTTTCTCTACTCTTTGGCACTTTACAACATGACTTAAAATAACCAATGGCTGATAAATATAATGGTAGGGCAACCAAAAAAAGAAGAAAAAAAGTATTTACCAGTTACAAATATGCCAACAGCTATATCATGTGCTTTGTAAGGTGTTCATTATCGTTCCAGAAAAATACATTTCTTGGCATATGCTACTCTTTAGGTGTTAGTTCAAAAATTCAATTAAGTTATTCAAACCTGAAATACTGCTGGATTTTTAGAATTCAGTAAAATATCAGTCCAGGCTCAGAGAAACAAGACTGAGATTAATAATGTCAAAATGTGTATGTCCTTAGTGTATGAAAAGGCATGCTTACTTTGTCTTCCTATGAATAAATACAGATATATACATGTAGCCATGCTCCAAACAGCTTGCCACAAGTTCTCTTGTTTCATGAACCACACAAAGACATAGACAACAAAATAATAATAAACTGTTCTTGCTTTCATATGGTATCCATCTTACCTGTAACCAGGAAATACGTGCTTTTTCATGGCTTTTGTATTGTACAAGAAAATAGTAAATGGTCAAACAGCTGATTAGGGAAGAGAAAAACTGAAAGGTGATTTTCCAAAACAACTCAAAGCACATCTTCTGGCTTGTTTTAGGTAGAAGTAGCCATATGTCTTTAAAAGTCATTGCACATAATGAAAAGATCAAAGCCAGGTTTTAGGCAGCTTTGCTGGGAAGTGCAGGTGTTTGTCCAGTACTTCTGTATGAACATGTTAAAATCCTGCAGGCAATCTGAAAACATCTGTAAATCAGTGTAATATGTTAATTTAAAGTTTAAATAATGCAAATATTAGGAAAAGGAAAGTGAAGAGCAAAGGCAAAACAAACATGTAACAAACATGTCCAAAAGTTTTCAAGTCTCAGTATTAGTCAGTGTCTCCTACTGTTTTGCTGCTGTCCTTTCTAGCCAGCTAATACACAAAAGTTATTTAAAACTCGAATATTACAATAAATAACAATAAATAACCAGTTTTAGATTTAGTTACAAATAATTACAAATTTTCAGAAAGTAACTTCTATAAATTTGCATGTGCAAAACTAGCTGATACATATGACCATCAGTTTTATCAACATAGTAGCTACAGTTATATTAACAAACCCAGGATTCTGAGTTCATGCAGAGCTATTTACCATTATGCTAGTTTAATGCTCAGTTTCAATACTGTCAAGCAACATAAAAATGAAATAAAATATCAAGTGTTGGATTAATATTTATTGCTGAATGAGTAGGCATAATAATCTGGAAAGTCATATTAAGTGAATATTTAATCTGTATCTCTGCATCCACATACTTTATTTGCCTCTCATCTAGGAGTATTTATTCTCAGGATTTAACCATTCTCTTTTTAAGTAAGTAGTTTTACAGATTTATGTAAACTTGATGTCTGTCTAGAGCTATCTAGTTATGAGCTTAGATGTAAAAGAGCTATGGATTCAATAGCATCTAAAAAGCTGCAGCTAGAAGTGAGACAGAAGTATATAAAAAAAACCAAACAAACAAACAAAAGAAAAGCTGGCTGTCACATGTCCTGTAAACCAGCCTCCTGACCTATGCATATTGTAGGTCAACATCTTACATCACCCTGTGTATATATGTATTTTTGGGAGCTTATGATTTGAATACTAGTAGAAAGTGACAGTCAAAAGGAAGAACCTATCAGACTGTGTTCTCATGACTATTTGTATGTTTATACTGCAATTCAAGTAAATTTTACTTCTTACTAGGACTGCAAAGTCCAATACTAGCTCCTAGAAAGGCCACTTTTAAAATAAATAGAAGGTTCTTAAAACAAATGTAGCTATATAGTGTATCAAGCGTAACATTTGCATCAATTCTAAATTGTTTATTATTGGCATATCAAAATGTGTGGTACAGCACAGCAAACTGCTGGAAAAATGTTCCCAGTGGACTGAGAAAGAAGCTGTTTGTATCCAAGCACATTTCTGTACTAACAGCAAAGACCACAGAATTAATAAACCAAAAATAATCACAAGTTTAAAATCAGCTTTAAGCATTATCAGTTAGTTTAGGCTAATCATGGCAGTGAGTTATATTCCTGTCTACACATGTAAGCAAACAGCAAGTCAAGTGAAANGCCCTTGCTGCTGCTGGTGGAGCCGCTGGAGCAAAGACGAGCAGGGGTGCTACTCCACCAACCAATGAATCCCGAAAATAGCCTCCGGGATTGCGCTTTTATGGGGAGCCAATCCCACGCTATCTCGGAGTCCCTTCCGGACGCAGGTCACCTCCGGATTGGGTAACTGGCACCCGGGAACCACCCCCTGCAAGATCTCACTATGGGCCAACATGGTGGTGGTCTGCCATGTGGCTGGGGTCCAAGAGGGAATGGGGGCCACCCACAGGCACCATGGGGCACCCTGGGAGCCCCAAGTACCGCTACCAGGCTGCCCTCAACCTGTGCTAGCGGCAGCTACTTGTGACGGGGTGGTTCCACCCCCGCTGCGAGGGCCACCGGCACTCTGTTCAGCACCGCATTTCACATGCACAGGAAACCTACTCCGCATGCGCACAGCGCCGGGAACAGCCAAGCCGAGCCTGCTGGCATTCGGCGGCGATTTGCTGCTGGCGGGATCTAGGGCGGCTCTATGCCTGCCCCACCACTGCCCTACCAGTGGGCAGGGAAGGCGACAGGCGCTCCCGCTGCCCGCAACAGCCATAGGGCGAATGCTGGCAGTGGCAGCCCTTTCGCCGCTGACGGCATCCAGGGTGGCCCCACACTGGGTACCCCGTGGTCACCGTGCCGCCGCCACGGGGCCGCGCCCATGGGGTGAACTGCGCGGGAAGCCGCGAGACGGGACAGTCCCCATGCCATACCCACCGCCATTGCCAGGCTAGTTCGTCTCCATAAAAATACAAAAGGCAAGGTTTAGAACACCCCGTCCCCCCTCCCCCCTTCCCAGAAAAAGAAGAAAATGGATAAAGGGAAAATGGTTTTAACTTCAGGAACTTGGTTTTCACCCCATAACACACTTACATTCAGAGCAGTTCTCAACAGCTTTATTAACACAAACTTACCTTGAACTGCAGTAAAGGTGTGCATATTCTTATTAAATATAATCTAATTTTATTATCTAAAAGAAGATAAAAATTTAGTAGTATTTTCAGTGGAGAACTTAAACCTATGTGATTTTATCAGAATATTAAATATTACTATTTGTAGAAGACCATTTTCCACTTGAATTCTAGATGGTCTCAGGCAGTACAGACATGTAGTCATAACTGCACAGATCCCCTGCTCACTATATTTTCCCTCATGTTGTGTCATGGTTTTGCCACAAATTTAGCG
>VYZS01090912.1:0-15055 GCA_013400695.1 Neodrepanis coruscans | reverse complement strand
GCCACTGGGTGTTCCTGCAGTGCTGGTTGTTCTGAAGTGCAGCATTTTTACCCCTTTTTGGTGTGTCCTCAGAAGGGAGGACTGTCCTTCAATTAACTGGTGTCATTGGCAAAGAAAAAAGTCTTACTAGGAAAGAATCAAGTCTCTGGTGTGTGGTTCTCAGCTCAGAGATGCCCACGGTGGGGTTTCCTGCCCTTCACCAGGTCACATGTTGCAATAGGAATAATTTCCAGCACATTGTGGGAGAAAATGGCAAACCGTGGAGTGCTGCTGTGGGTGAAGGTGGGTTTTCCCTGAAGTCAGTTCTGTACCAGAGCTGGTGCCAGCAGGGACAAGCTCTGTGGACTCACCTGGAATTTGGGTTCTGCTGTAAGGGGATGCGTTTTGCTCTGAGTTGTAAATAGCTCTTCTTTGTTTGTAGTAAAAATGCATTTCTCTGGTTTAGGTCACTGATTTTCTGCTTGTTTGATGTTCAGCTCCTTCCTGCAGTGACAGTTCTCTTATTTTAGGACCGTTGCCTGGACTACCCCAGAAATCTGAGCCCTAAACCAGAAGCTGCTGTTTCAGCTGTACCCAGGATCAGGCACATCCACTCGTGTCCTGTGTTCCTCCGGGTCACACTTCCTGATTCCCATTCTGTCCCCGTGTTAGCCTTGCTCTGGCACAGGGGTTGGCTGGGACCCCGGGGGGGGATGGTGTTACAGCCATTTACATCTCAAAAAAGGCGAGAAATGGACCGGAGTTGCTCTTGAATGAGGGAGCTCTGTGCAGCTCCCAGATCCTGCCGGCCTGCTTCACACAATGGGGCACTTACAGCATTTGCAGATGGCCTGATCCCATTTTTTTTTGAAGTATAAACCATCCCTGTTGTGAGATAGGGCTGAATATGATGATATTTTTCTGCTGGAGTGAGGAAGACGGGGAGATGTTTGGGGGAAACCTGAGAAGGGAGGATGAGGCTGGGCTGAGGTGGGAGAGGGCAGCAGTGTCTGTGTGACAGCACTGGGAATGTTGGACAGGTAACTCATCATGGAACAGTGCTTTTGCCTTAAAATACTCCTGGAAACGGGGGAAATGGTGCCTGAACTGGGGAGAGAGTCTGAAATGCAGCCCTGCTCTCATTAGAGTGTGAGTCAGGTACCCTTGTTTACTCTGGCAGGCTGTCACAGGGCTGCAGTGTGTTGTGTTGAGTAATTCCATGGGCTGGTGTGTGGGGATCACGTGGGGCACTGGTGGGACAGCATTGCTGCTGCTTGGTGGGAATACCTGCCTGCTGAATCCCTCTGCAGGGCTGCTCCTGTGCAGGAGACATCAAAGGCTGGGCTGACAGGGCTGCCAGCTTGGACACACACGTTTGGCTGTTGCGGTTTGGTCAGCTCATGTGTTTCTGCTCAAAACAAACAGAATCTTTGTGTTACATCAGTTGGAATTACTTTTAAAAGAGAAGTGAAGGGCATTTTGGGAAAGCATTGCATCTTTCCTGTCACTTGGATAAGTCCAGCTGTACCAAAGTCGTTATTGATGGCTTTTTTTAATGACACAGGAGATGGTGACAGAGATGTTACAGCCTGTGGCAGCTTTGGGGGGTGACTGCCCAGACATGCATCACACTTATTCAGTATTTAATCTGAGTTGACCCAGCTGTACTTCAAGATCTTGTTCACTGCAATTTTTACAATAAATTGTTTTTTATGTAGTTTTTTTCTTTGTGTTTCCAACTACTCAACTTCTCACATCCTCACCAAAGGATTTTCCCAGTTGTGTTTTACACTCTCTGCAGTTAAACCACCATCATGATGGTACAGTTTGATTCTTTTTGTGGCATCTTTTATTTTTGGTAATCTTACAGATTTACTTGAAAGCTTCAGAAATGGTAAAAACTGTTTTTGTGACTTGTCCAACAGGTTGAATCCTTTATTTTGGACCAAGAAGATCTCGATAACCCAGTGCTCAAAACCACGTCGGAGCTGTTCCTGTCGAGTGCTGCAGAAGGTGCAGACTTGAGGACTGTGGATCCAGAGACACAAGCAAGACTAGAAGCCTTACTGGAGGCAGCAGGTACTTTCTTTCTGTAGTCTTTTCCCCCCCCCGAACCTGATTTGTAGCCAGAGCTGACAACCTGGGAATTTTGAATTAAGGAAATGTTCAAAAATGTGGGATTTCCTGTGTGATGTGGAGCACAACTTGGAGAAGAGGGTTAATGTTCCTGCAGGTATTGGTTGGTCCACTCTTTGTGTACACATGGAGTTAGAAAAAATCAATTTGAATTAACTGGTATTTCATTGACTCAGTTACATGTGTTACCATGGGGAGAATTAATGGAGAGAGAATGGAAGGGAGATTTCATAAAAATTACTTTTTTTTTACCCTGCTGCTTTGGTCAATATATAATCATTAATTTATTACTCCAGAAATTTACAGGTGAAATAATTGTTTCTCTTTTTTGCCTTTCACAAGAACACTTTCCCATCCTGTGGTTCTGAGATATCATAGTTGGAAAATACATGTTTAACACTCCCACTTTGGAACCAGACCTGGTGAATGTAGTGCCACTACGTTTGTGACTTTAAATCAGTCAAGCTTTCACTGTAAAATCCTCCTGCAGTTTGTGACTGGGGTGTTTGCAATGGGTTTGAAAATTATTTGTCAGTTTGAAAGTTACAGGGACAAGAAGAGGTAAAACCCCTGCTTTGGAACAAATCCCCTTGGATCATCATGGATGTACCTTCAGACCAGCAGTGCTGTGCTGAAATTGGAATTTTCTGGCTCTACCTTGGAGCTCTGAGAGCTGCATAAAACAGTATTGATTTGCAGGAGTTCAGGTGTAAAGCTGTTTACAGCCTGAAAGGAGAACTTCATTATGAGGGAGCAGAGGAAGCAAAGGATTTTGGATTTGGGCTTCCTTTGCATTTGGAATTTGAAAAAACCCCAAATTAGAACACAGCATAGCTTTTGTCAGCAGAAAGTTGCAGCAGCCCATCTGCTGCAGCTCTTGGGGGCCAAACTTTGTTTTGCAGGGAAGACAGACTAATCCTGGGATAATTAGAGAATTGGAATAACCTGATTCCTTTTCAAACACCTTTTTAAGTGCTTTTATTTTTAAATAAATTAATTTTAAGTGCTTTAATTTTAACATGAGAATGAGTTTTGGTTTCACTCATGTACCTGGTGTGTCCCCAGACCTATTTCTGGATTTCTGAAGTGTCAGGTGTGTGCTCAGAGCTGGAGCTGCAGTGCTCACAGTGATCTCAGGGTGTTTATCACACCCAGGAGGTACCTTTGCTGTGAGAAGGTTGTCTCTGGATTTCTGAGCAGTAGTTGGTCCCCAGGATCTGATGATTTGTTTTCTGTGCTTTTATTCCCCCCCAGTGCTTGGTGAAGGGATGTGGAGCAGGGGCAGAACAGAAGGACTCTGGAAGGAAAAGCAAATCTAAAAGGGTGTCTTTGTTTGAGGACTCAATCTCCCTCTGTAAAAGGGCTGGACAAAATTAATGCCACTTGATGAATGTGGGAGATCAAAGGAGTGAAAATAGTCTTGGGAAAGTTCCCTGGTTAAGCTGCACTTGTCTTTCCCACTGTGAATTTGGACATAAAAAACACCAGGCTCACCTGAGGAGATGCTGTGAATCTGGTAGTTTATTAGTCAAAGCCCATAATTTGACAGGGATTGAAAGAGAAGTCAGTGTTTCTGGAAGGTGTTCTGACATCTTCACTCGAATTATCTGCCAGGCTTGGCTGAAAATACCCTTTCTAACCTTTAATGGCCTTCTAGGCCCCCATGGCAACAAAGCCTGGAGTGTGGCCTTTGTCTTCTTTTGCAGTTTAGCAAAAGCAAGTGATTTCTGCTGTTGTTTTAGTGTCAGTTGATCCCCAGCATCAAGGATGGCCTGGGAAAGCAGGTGGCAGAACTGTGGCTCTGACTGTAGTTCAGTTCTGGCCTTGTCTGCAGTCCCAGGGTGCCTTGAGGATCCCCTCTGCTGTGAGAGGCTTCTTTCCACCTCAGCCCAGGGGAAAGGCAGCCCTGCCTTTGGTGCCTTGGAGTTCTTGGTGTTTCTCACATGCAGAGTTCGTGGCTGTGTCATTAGGACCTTAATGAGGCTGACCTGCAAAACGAGTTCTGCTCATTCTTCCTGAGTCCTTTAATGCTCAGATCTCACCTGGACATGTTGTTTATTAGTTCTGGAAGGTAAATTCTACCAACTGCAGCCAGATGGGACGTTCTCCTTCTTTAAAGCACTTGTGCAGAAGTGTTTTTCAACCATTGTGCTCTTGATTTGTAAGAGTTCTGTTTTGGATTGAAGTGGCTGCCTTGATTTGAGAGCCACTGCAGGAGCAAGTGTAGAGACCAGGGCTTAGTTGAACTGCTTCATAATATTCCTGCCCTGTGTATTTACCCACCACAAATTTTTTCATAGTTCAACTTGTTAATTCTGTTTTGGGGGGGGAGATTAAAATATTTTGTGGTTTTGGCTGCTGAGGGTGACAGCCCCAAGCAGAATTTCCAGCAGGGGGGTTGTTGCCCCCCTTGACACAGTTACACACACACACACACACACATTGCCATGTGCACACAAACAGGATTAGATTCCCTGGTTTTGCCAGGTCCTCTGGAAACCTGCCTGATTCAGCTTCAGTGGGACAATCCTTCATTCTGTGAAGGCACAGGCACTTTGGTAATGAACAACTGTCTTCAAACAACTGTCAGTGTTTCTGTTATTTCACCAAAAAATAAGTTCCGCTATGTGGAGACCAAGAGACTTCACTGTTTTATGACCATCAGTTATTTTCCCATTCAGAAATTGAAGGTGAATTAAAACAATTGGATCTTGTTCTTTGGGAAGTTTTTTTCCTAAACACAAACCAAGTCTCTTGTGTACCTTCCTTCAGTTGGACTCCTGGTACCAAAGAAGGGATTTATAGGTAAAAAAAAACAATCCTGGAATGAGAACCATCCTGTTTGGAGATGTTTCCATTTTTCAGGCTGTAATTAAACAGGTTATTAGTATTCTGACAGTGGAGTCCTGTTCTGCACTGGGAACATTTAGCTCCACTGTTAATTAGGGTGCTGTTGATTCCTCAAAGTAATGTTCCAGCTCTGAAGAATCCTGGCGGGTTTATGGATCTTCAGCAGGGATGTCTCTTCAGTGTCCCTTCTAGTGGAGTGTTCAGAGCTCTTGGTGGGTTCCTGGAGACCCTCAACACGTGTTTGTAAAAGGGCAAAGCTGCCTGTAAGGAGTGAGGGAATTTCAACATGTTCATTTTCTGTTCCCAGCCTTTACAGGCATCATGAAAGGGAAATGACAGCCCAGGTTGTTTCTTAGAGAGGAAGGGGGAAAGGTGTTGGTTCAAGCACGTGGCCAAATAAAAATCCTGGATGCTCATTTGGTGTGTTCTGTTACCTAAACCACAGAAAGTTGTGAAATGTCAAAATGTTCGTTCCTGCAGTTAAAATACCCTGTTCATGGTGTTCCAACATGTTCTGGCTGAGTTTTTCTGGGAGGTGAGGGAGAGTGTAACTGAACTGCTTGTTGACTTGAGGAAATAACTTGGGTGCCTGCAGAGCTTTTGGGTGTGATCCTTCTCAATCTGGACGTGGAGACACTTTGACAATGAGGCATCAAAAAATAGATGCAGGAGAAAGTGGTAAAGAAACTTTCCCTGCCTTTGGAGCACGTGGTTTTCTTGCTGAGCATCTACACAGGGAGGGTTCTGAAAGCAGCAGGTCCTTCAGGACTCCTGAAGGGAAATCAGGGTATTTGGGAGAGCCAAAGGTTTGTGTGGTGAAAGAAATGAGAGCAGTCCATCCTCATGTTCAGACAGGGAGGGAGCAGGTTACACACATCCATCCTTTCTGTTGAAATACCTTCAGAGGTGCCTGGAGATCCTCACAGAGAGGGTTTGAGGCTTTGAGGGATTCAGTGCAATGGAGGAGGGATCTGGCTGTAGTCACATGTGTGTGTCAGTTCCTGCTGAGCTCCAGGGCTTGGCTCAGGCCTGATGCTGCCCTTTGGGAAGCTGCTGGGATGGGGGGGGGGAGCAGGTTGTGTGTTTTACAACTGGGGGAGGCCAAAAGTGGAGGTGATCATTTACTTGGTGGGAATAGAACACAGATCAAACTATGGATGGCTCCAGATAAAATGTGCTGGGATAAACTGAAAGTTGGAGCAGGATTCAGCAATTTTGAGTGCTTCCTTCTGTGTATGTGTTTATCTCTATTTACTCACTCGCCAACTTAGCAACCAAACCTGGGTTTTGGTTTTGTTTTGGTTGTTGTTTTTTGTTGGTTTGGTTGGTTTGGGTTGGGTTTTTTTGTGATGTGATCAAACCCATCCATTATTCACTGACAGGAAGGGGTGTTGATTAATGAAGGGAAAGTACAATTGTTTCCCCCAGCACTGGAGGGTTTCAGTGTGACAGGGGAGCCCTGTGGTCTGAAAGAACATTCCAAAGATGCTCAGCTCCCCTCCTGCATCCAGGAGAACCCTTGGAAAGTGTCAGAGACTGAGCCAGAGAAATTCTGTGATCATGTTATTTGTGATCAGTCAGATTCATGTGTGGACCTGTTGTTTATTTTCTTGGGGCTGATGAGTAACTGAGCTGTGATTTGAATGGAGATGGGCTTTAGAAACAATGTCTGGAGGGTTGTCCAAGCTCCCCTTGAAACTGTAGAGGTGGGAGGCTGCAGAAAGCAGAGATTTTGGTTAATTTAGTGGCTACATCTTTGTGCTCATGGAAAGTGTGTAATAAATTCATGTCTAGGTCTGTACTGGTGTTATGGAATAAAAAAGCAAAGTAGGGTCTTTACTGGGGGGAAATCTGAGAGGGGATTGGAATTGGATCAGAGCTGTAACTTCATTGTATAAGTGCAGCCCTGTCAAATCTGAGTGTGTTCAGCTGCCTTCAAGTCTCACTTTATTCCAGTTATTGTGACTGATTTCTAAGCCAGGAAAGGCTTTTCACCATAATTTGATCTGATCTGAAAACTTAGTGTTATGGACACAGTAAATGAATCAAATAAGAGAAACAGTTTTCCCTGGGAAAGTCAGAATTGGCTTCATTGGAGGCGTTTCTGTAGAGATCAAAGCTGCCCTTCCACTGGAATCACCCCTGTCTTGTTAACTGGAACCTTCTGCCTCTGGAGGCACTGGCCCTTTACAGTGACTTGCTCATTTTCTTTCTGAAGGTTCAGAGTGGGGAGGAGTATCTGGTATGTGGAATGTGCACTTGTGTTGTGCTTTGGAGTGAGTTGGACAAACTGTCTGAGTTTTGTGCATGTCATTGGATTATTAATATTCCCCAAGGTTTTGCATGATTTCAATGTTTTTTCTAGTCTAGTAGGCTTTGAGATTAGAGAAAGTCTGGTCTAATCCTGCTCTTGGTCAGTTTAACTCCCGTGCTTTGACAGTGTCACATTTACCAGCTCCATATTTTTTAGCTGTTTTCCAGTTGGGTTTTGCTGTGAAGGACAATCTCATCACCCTCAAATTGATGTTTTTAGGTATCAGATGGCAAAGTTACCTCACCAGCTCTGAGAGTGATGCTCTTGGAATTCCTTGGCAGAGATGATTCTGAGATTTTAACCTTCCTTTAGAGGGGATGGAGGAGTTTAATTTTATGAGGTATTAATATTGGCCAGGGTGCTCCTCAGTCTGTCAGGCTGCCTGCATATTTATATATATCTCTGTGTGCATCTCAGAGGTAATCATAATTAATCATCCAGTTCCTCTTGATCATACCCTAAACAACTTGTGCAATTCTCCTTTTTTTTTTTTTTTTTTAAGTCCTGGATATATTTTTTATTAACTCTCCACCTCCCTTTTATTTTACTTTACTCCCATATTTTATTTTTCATACAAGTTGGATTCTTCTTGAAGATAAAACCCCCCTTGCTGTCCTGTTCCAGAAAGGGGATATTGCTGGATAAAAACCCTTTTCCCATTCAGTATTGATGTCAGGATTCCTTGTTATGAAGGCAAAAGGAATGTTGGGGCAGGAGAGAAGCAGCAGTGGGTTATTGCAGTGCAGTGAAATGCCTGGATGAGATGGGATGGATCCAGAGTTGTCCTGTTGGATCCATGTCCTGCCTCCTCCCTCAGCAGTGGCTCTGCTGTGCTGCTTCCCTTGGGAACCCTGGGAAGTGAAGCAGCTGCTGCACTGGAATGTGATTCTTCTCCTGAAATGCATCAGGGAACTGAGGCAGGAGTGAGGGGGCAGACAAGCCTCGATCTCCTGCTTGTATCTCCTGCAAGGAGTTGCTTCATAGTTCATTAAAAAACCTCAGCTGCACAGACTTGGAGCCTAATTTGGCATTTCTGATTGTTTTCTGCAGTTGTCAGTGACATTGTTTCCTCAGCACATGATGATAAAGCAGAGCCAGGAGTGTTCAAAGCACAGTTTCAGCGTGTGGAGGGTGCAGATGCTCAGATCTGAATCACAATCCTCCTTTGGGTTTTGGGTTGGTTGTTTCTTTTTTTTTTTTGATGTTCTGTAGCTCAGTGTTGGAGTGTGGTGGCAGCAACCAGTGCCAGGCACTGAGCTCTGCACTGGCCAGACTGGTAAGGCAGGTTGGGAAGGCTGGAGCCACCCCTGGTGGGGTGAGGGATCTGTGCAGTGAGGACACGTCACTGCAGAGCTGCTCCCTGTTGGCACAGAGAGCCTGGGGAGCTCCTGGGGCACTGGGGTCACGTTGTGCTGCTCTCACTTAAATATTTGGGGTCTTTTCAAGTGTCAGGAGCCACAGATTTACGGAGTCAGCAGCACTTTGCAGTAACAGATGGATCTGATGTTTTTTTAGTTGTGAACTCACCTTTGATAAAATGTGGCTGTTTTATGTTTAGGAAGTAATCACAATAAACTGGTTTCTAAGAAAACAAATGGGAGTGTAGTACATGCCCAGTGTAAATGATCAAATTCTGCTCATTTCTAGAAAGTCAAGCTGGTTTCACCAGATGAAAAACAAAAGTATATCAAATGTGCTGCTCCTCATCTTTTATTCTGCTTATGGAAGCAAGTGGGGTTTTTTGCAGTGGGCATAAACACCTTCATTACCTTCTTCATTACCTTCATTACCTGCTATAAATTATTTTCTGCTGTTTTTAAGACCTTATTTTGAAAGCTAAAAACTTAAATCCCTAGATTTTAAACAAGCTGTTGTACATAAAAAAATCTTTCAGAAAAATGCAGGTTAAATTCTTTGTGCATAGGAATTATTTAAGAACTTCATCATTCAGCACATACTGGGAAATGTTAAAATATATATATTGCATTGCAAGAAGTTTTCCTGGTTGTATCCATCAAGGAAGTCTTGCTGTGGGATCAAAAGGCACAGGGCAGTTGTGCAAGGACTGTAACAAAGCATTACCTTCAGACTTGTCATTCAGCCATCACCTTTCCCTCAAATCCTGTGCAGCTTCTTAAAACTTTTTTTTCAAAAGCTTGGCTTAAAGAAATCTCAGTAGATGTGTCTTTATCTCCTTGTCTTCTTTCTCCCCAGGCAAATCTATTCCTGATGGGTGGCTTTGGGAACTGGTTAGACAGAGAATCTCCAGTGCTGGGAGCTCCACAGGATGTGAAGGGGGCACTGAGTTGCTTTCCTTGGAAGAGCTTCACAAGGGAACAAGAAAGTTGTAGTGGAGCAGTTGGTGTTTCTGGGTGGCTTTGGCTGCTTGTTTAGTGCATCATGTCCAGGTTCAGTCCTCCAGGGCTGCCATCCCTGGAGCCATTTGTGCACTGTTAGCACCCTCAGTCAGCTTTTTTACACATCAGATCTTTCTCTGCACTTAACTCAGGTTATTTAGACTTTCATCTGCTCTTGTTCTCCCCTGGAGTCTCTCTGTAACCTCTGTTCCTCATGACTTGTTGCCCCAAACCAGTGACATTACTGAGGTTGAGGTCTCTTGGTGCAGGGAAAGGAGGAGTTACTTCATCTGTCCTGCAAGCTGAGCTTTTGTTTGTGCATCTCCTTTTGCTGAATTTGACTTTAAATCTACCAATACTGTTCTGAAGAACTATTACCAGTTATACAATGTTTGTGCATTTGATTATTCCTGATTGTGCAGTTGATTATTCCTGAGTGTGTCTATATATATATTTATTTTAAAAACCAACCTCCTTGGCTCTGAATCACTATAAAGGCTGAAATTCTGCCTTTGCTTTCGAGGAATTGCAGGACTTTTGAGGAGCACAGGGAGACCACAGTGAGCAAGAATGTTCTGACCAACCTGACCTGGCTTCCAGCTGGCTTTGCCTCCTGTTGCCAAAACCAAGCAGGCAGCTGGTGTTGGAAGTCTCCAGAGGGAAAGAAGCATGTAGGAAGATTGAATGATGAAAAGAAGAGAAACTTGCACTGTGGTTGTGCTTTTGGCTATTGGCCTTTGCTTCTGGTGAGCACACCCAGTGCCTGATCCCCCTCAGCTGTACAGGCAGAACAACTTTATTTTAGTCTTTGCACAAATTAAGAGCCTTTGCTGGAAGGAAATGATGAAAGCAATTTGCTCTGGTAGAACCTTAACTGGCTGGACTTTTCCATACCCACTGGTTTAAGCAACTTTCTCCACTGAATTCCTGCTTCCTGTAGTTTCTCTCTGCATTTTGCTTTGAAGAAACTCAGTAAAACTTGTGCCTCCTGTTGGTTTCTGTGACCTGCCATGGGCAGAATCTCCCATCTGAGGAACCAGAGCTTCACAGACCTGGGGGAAAGTGCACCTGTGTCCTCTGCCCTTTTGGTTTGGAGCTGCAGGAGGATGAAGCAAAGAATAAAAAGGTGGGACAGGATGAGCCCCCTGGGCTGTGCTTGTAGAAGGGTGTTAACAGTAAGTGGGTGTGTTCTTTCTTCAAATAAATTCCATTTTTCTGGAGACCATAGCACCCCAATTTGGGATGTTTCATGCTCTAATTTACTGTGGATTCTCAGAGATCTTGCCCTCAGGATCTTTTTGTTGCAGCATGTCTGTGATGGTGACACTGAAGGGCTGTGGATCTTCTTCGGCAGAGGAGGGAGTTTTAAGAATGTCTCAGATGCTCAGTTGGAAACATGGATTTATACACCAGTCTGTGCCATGCCCCATTAGTGTGGTGATCCTTTTTTAAAGAATACTCAATATTTTGGCTCATTTTGCTGTGCATGACTGGCAAAACTGGGGGCTAAAAGTCCATGAGCTTCTGAGTTGAGCTGGTGATGTTATTGCCCCTCCAAGTTTGCTCTGAGTTCTTGGCTTGGAATTGTAGCAGCATTTTCAGATGTTTTTCCCAGACAGTCACAGAGTCAGGAGAGCAATTACAGCCCACTGGGGGCTCAGTTTCCCACTGGATGCCAGAAATTTGGAGAAGAGCTCAAGTAGGCTGTGTGCCTATAAATAGCACTCAAGAGTTCCTTGAGTTCCCCTCCTCCTGCACCTCTGCTGTGCTGGGAGGGATATCCTGGGGTCAGCCTCCATGGGGATGAGGTGCTGCTCCTTCAGGAGCAGAAGGTTATTCCACTCTTTCCTCCTTGTCCCACTGAATAGGTGAGGGTGTCTCTAAAGTACCTCATTTTCAAGGGTCAGATACTGTAAAGAGGGAGAAACATGAACTATTTGGCTGAGTTAATTGCCAGAAGTCAAGAATAGCAACTCTGAGTGCCTCCCTTGGCTTGAATGATTTTTTTTTCCTTCTCTTGATGTTTCTCAGGGATGTGTGAGGGGTTTTGGTGCTCCTTACCCTCCCACCATGGACAGTGCCATTTCCATGTTCCTCCTTCCCATGTTCCAGTAGCAGCCTTAGCTCTTTGAGGTGTATCTTTCAGATTTTTGGAGCCAAGCAATTGTCAGACTTGAGATGAAAAAATATTTCTTTCTGACAGGGCATAAAAGGAAGAATGAAGGAAAAATAATTGCCTTGATATTTTTCTGTAAAATAATTAAATTGTGTGAATTTTTCCGTATTTGATGACACAGAGCAAAGAATTTCTGCTTTTCCTTTCCAAGTCCAGGATTTCTGCTCCTGGCTCCTTTACCAAGTTGCTGCCTCTCTGGTTCTGTGGGTAATTATTGTACTCACTGTAATCTCAGCTTCAAACAAATCCCCCAGGAGTGTCTTGGGGTTCTAATACAGCTTTGTGTGAGCAACCAGGAGCAATCAGGGTCCTCCTTCTCCATCTCCAGCCTGGGCAGATCCTTGACCCCGAGGAGCATCCGAGGTGGTGCCCAGAGCTCAGAGGTTGGTCCTGGCTGCTGTGGCTGTCCCTGGGCCCTGTGGCTGAGCCCAGCTGGTGTCTGCTCAGCTCTGGGTGCCCAGTGCTGTGCTGGGACGCTGAGCTCACGCTCCACTGGGCTCACTGGGAGCAGGTGATGGGGGCTGTGCTGACGCTGCTGTTTCTGTGTCCGGCTCAAAGCCACACAAAGCCAGGCCAACAATTCTGCTTTCCCTGAGCTGATCACAGCAGTGCAGGGGCCTGACACAGCCAGGGGAGCGTTTGTTCTGAGTGCTCTGTGCTACTGCAGCCCTGGGAGAGGCTGCAGGGGGAGGTACAGGGGAGGGCTGACATGGGAAGAGGCACCCGAGTGGTTTGCTGTGGTTTTGCTGCCGTGGCAAATCTTGCTGGGTGTGTGTTGTTGGCTTTTATCTGCTAAGGGTGGAAAAAAGCCCTACAGGAAAAAAAATCCCTGCCTTGGTCATTCAAAAAAGTCCCAAATGAGATGCTAAGCTGCTGTTTAATATGATATCCAGTACCTCCCATTTAATCCCAGCAAAGCACCCAAACAAATTCTTTTTTTTTTTAAAGGCACGTAGGTGTTCATAAACTGCTGCTAAATCCCATCCCTTTATAGTCCTTTATAGTTTGGACTCAAATTAGCATTGTGTTTTAATATGTCTCTCAAATCTTACAGTTTCTTCACAATCAAAAACAAGTTAAAAAGGAGGCCTTAGTCACTAATGGGTAAAAGTGCTTTTTTCATTTAAAAAAAAAAAACAAACAAAGCAGAACAAACCCCAACAATTTACTGGGGCCGATAGAATTAACTGCTGCTGTCAGACAAAACTGGCAGTTGTTTTCCTTGGGATGTTGCTTTTGTCCTTGTTGTAGCTGCTGCTTTAAAGCAGGCGGTGGCCCAGGAGTCAGGGAGCTCTCCCAGAATGTCCTCTGCAGTGGGATGGGTGGAAAAGCTGCTGAAGCACCTCTGTGATCCTGGCACCAGAGTGATCCATGGTGCTTCCATTGTCACTGCATGCAACATCTGTGGGTCAGGGTGATCAGTGTGATTTTGTGCCTGTGTGTGGTGAGTGTGTCTGGAAGGGAATCAGTGCTGGGAGTGTGACACCTTGTAGCAAGGCAAATGTGCCTTTGCTGGAGGTCTAATAGATCCCAGATCTTCAAAAATTGGAAGGTTGAGTATCTTTCTAAAGCTCCTGGATTAGAAAACACAAACATTGGAACACTGGGAGTGAGTGGCATGGGGAGGGGGCAGGAGCTGGGTGAGGGCATGACCAGGCAGGAATCTCTTATTCTTGGCCTCACGGTTCTCTCTCCTCTTGCCAGTTCTGGTGGTGCCTGGGAAGACCCTTTTCTGGCCAGACTCATCTTTGCTGTGCTGCTCAAAGCTCTCTCTTCTCTCAGGGTGGGTGCAGGGAGGGGTGGGAGTGCCTGGGGCACCCCAGTCATCCCCCTGGCAGTGGCAAATGCTGGACTGGCACAGAAGAGCTCCTGTTATCTCAGCCCTGGGAGAGGCAACTCAGTGTTCATACAGGGGGGAAAATGGATGCCTTGTAAAAGCTTGGGAATAGTCAAACTGACAGAAAAATTGAGGGTTATGCTGTAGCAAAGTGTGGCGTGGTCAGGATGTTAACTGTCTCCTCACACTCATCTCATTTGTGTGGGTAACTTTTCTGATATTATTCTTGCCTGTTTGAGCTCTCACAGAGTCACAAAACTGCCCCAAGGCTTGAACTAATCTCTTATTTCAATATTTTAAGCTAAAATATGTGTGGTATTCCATATCTGTCAAATATCTGTATTTTTCCTTGCCTTCTGAAAACAAAGGAAATGGGTGGATTGGGTTGGTGGAGGGGAATAGGATGGAATTGCAAACCATTTGGGGAGATTGGGATTTTGCTGGAAACATCTCTGAGTGTGTGTAGAGCTGGTTTTTATTGTTGAATTTGCTTGTGGGGCTTCCAATCTTTATTAAAATTTGGTGGCTGAAGTGCTGAATTACTTGGTGGGGTCACCTGGTATTGAAGTGACATGAGACTGAATTGAAATCCAAATTTCTAAATTGAAACTTAATGAATCTCATTTCTCAAAAGAAATGTTAATGAATGCTGACTGGCTAATCAAGGATTTGTGTTGGTGTGGAATTTAAAATCAGTTTTCAGATTTTGGCATCATCTGAGCACAGTAATGTGAAAGGAGGTGATCCCAAAAAAGGGAACCCTGGTCATCAAAATGTTACTGGAGTAACAGGAAGAACTAATTGTGGCTGGAGAAGTTCCTTCCTGGGTTTTGATTCTGGGAAAGGAAAATCTCATTGTGCAACTGCTGTGCTGGGAGGTGCAGAGAATGAGATGGAGGTTTCTGGCTCCTGTTCTGACAAATGCATTGAAATGGAAGCAAATGCAAACAGAATATTGAGAGTTTGCAGTGTCAGGTGAGTGAAAATTGGGAGCTGGAATTAAGGGCAGTTTCCTCCAATGGCTTTTGTTTGTTGTGATGGGGTGTTTTTAGACATCCCCTTCCTATTGGATGGAAAGGACCTGTTGGATATATTGGATTTCACTGGTGGATGTTATGGGTGAATTCCTATTATTTTCAGGAGTGTGGATTTGTGGAGAAAAGGATATTTTGAGGTTAAACCCATGAAATGCAGTCCAGGAGAATAAACTTCTGCTTGGCCTGAAGATGCTGAGCAGATGATCTGAATGTGATTTTTCAGATTGCATTGGAAATGTCATTTTTGGGATGTCACAGTTTGCTCTCAGGAATCTGATGTGCAGCAGTTGGAGTCTGTGGGGAACCCTGATGGTGACACACAAAATATTGTAAAATGCTAATTAATAAAATTAAAAAAAAACAACCAAC
>VYZS01090889.1:0-21471 GCA_013400695.1 Neodrepanis coruscans | reverse complement strand
TTTCCCACTCGAGGTGGGAAATCCCGAGAGTTTGGGCTCTGGGAGAGGCTGGGGCTGGTCCTGGGGGCTGGTTACAGCCTTGGTGCTGCTGGGCTGATTCCGGGTCACAAAAAGAGCCTTCCCAGCTGCTGCAGTTGTGTGGCTCAGACTCACCTCCAGCTCAGGGACACCAGGGCTGTTCTCTGACCCATGGACAGGCTCCAGAGTCACTTCTGGATGGGCCTCCCCCGAGCCCCAGACCTGCTCCTTTGTCGTCAGCTCTCCCAGTTCTGTGGCAGCAGCTCCCAACCACGAGGTCAGGGCTGTAAAGTGCTCCTTGGAAACCCTCTGGGAGGGTTTTGCATATGAAAGTGTCACCTTTGATAGCACAAAACTGTGTGAGATTTACATTTGCAAAAACAGACCCTAAGGGGTAAGAACCTGTGTGATTTGCCCTTGTGTCTGTGTAGAACCACAATATTTTATCTCAGGATATTTACATTCTTTATAAAGTGATGCTTTAAAGAGGTCATTTTCAAAATAAAACATTCTAGGAAATTTACATACCATGAAACACAAACGTTTGGGTTTGTGTATTGGTGACACTGACATGTTTCATTCAGGGAGTGAAACTGAGAGAAAATACTTTATTTCAAACTACAAAGGGCACAGAGATGGAGCTTGCAGTAATTCAAGGGAATAACACTCATTCAATTAATTGGCTGATAAAATGCTTTTAGGTGATAAAGATTTTTGAAGATCTTTCTCTAAGACAGTCTAGGACACATAGACATGCTGTGGAGTGCATGTGAAAAATTACTTTTATTTAATTTCCTCTGGGGAGCAGGACAATCATTTTTATTTGCTCCCATTCACCATTCACTTTGACCCGGTTTTTGTTTGAGATTTATCTTTATTGAATCCAAGAATACGAAATCAAACTGTTGACACAAAGTCAATAATTTATTCAAGATCTCCAACGACAGCAGGATGTTTTTATGATCCTTTTTTCCCAGAAATGACTTCATAAAGTCTATTTAGTTCGGGTCTTCTGGTCAGATTTGATGGGTTCAATAGCAGTTCTGGCAGACTTCACTCTGACTGCTCAAGGGAACCACTTCTTTTCATTGGCAGCATCCTCTGATGGGCATTTTCATGCCACTCATTATCCCAGGACAGCAAGGGAGCCATTTCTGAGTGTGCTGTTGATAAACTGCTGGTAAAGGAGAGAAGGCACAGAGGAACTTCGATTTTCCCTCATGTCTTTGATGTATAAGAACCAAATTTCCAGATTCCCACCTATGGAATATCATCACATCTTGTTATTTTATTGATTAAATTGGCCCTTTTTATGTGTTTCTCATCAATCCATCTTGGATTTCTGAAGCTCCTCTGTTTGTTCAGCAACCAGAGCTTGTGCTCTGAACTTTAATCACTGAGCAGAAAATGGGCAGCGTGCCCAGTTACAGGGATTGCTGAAAGGAAACTGCTTCAGCTGAAAAACCCTGCCAGGCAACTGGGCCGGTGCTGCCAGGGCTGCAGCAGCTTCAGCAGGAAGGCTTTTGCTTCCTTTCATCCACCGGCAATTCCCCACAAAGTTGTAGAAAACCTTTGTACCACAGGACATTGTTCATCTTCCAGCTCCAGCTGAGGAGCTCTTTCAGAGGCAGGAAATGTGTTTCTCTCCCAGCCTGGATGTGGTTGGGAGGGGGACGGTCAGTTCTGGAGGCAGCTCTGGCGTTGCAGCAGCTCCTGAACTCCGGTCCCTGCGCTCAGAAAGGCTTTTCCTCTGATCTGAAGGAGGTCACTTGGCTTCTCTGACTCACCATCTCCTCTGCAATTAGTGAATGGGCAGAACCCTGAAGCTTTCTGTGGAATGTGTGTTTCATAGGGAATTATTGAAAAATAAAACACTACAAACCTGGGATTTCTGTGGATTATTTTGGTCAGGCTGGTTCCTTTCAGCTGACGTGGAACAGGGGCAGCTGGGCAATGCCTTTCTGGAGCATTTTATGGGCTCAGAAAGCCACAAGTGTGTTCTGTAAACTTGAGAATTGCACAAGAATTGACGTAGAGAAAGGTAGGATTGTCCTGCAGAAGCCACAACAAACATTAAATGCAAACTCCATATGGCATCCAAGTGTCCAGAATGGCAAGACCAGCCATCCACCTTCTCTGAAGTGATTGTGTGTTTTCTCTTTTATGTTTTAAATATACAAATTAGCAAGTCCTATCCTGAAGGTGTTTGGCATGGGAAAGACTCCTACTATTATTGTATATCATATATATCATATGTCATATATTATATATTTATATTATATGTTCTATGTTCTATATTATATATTATAAACATACACCTAATTAAATACTTTTCAAAAAGAAATTGATCTAGATTTTTTTCTTTAAATCTGTAGCAACATCAAATTAACTTACAACAAACCACTTTTCTTCAGCGTGGTCTTTTATGTTTAATGCTGAGCAAAAGAAAAAGGACATGCAGGTAAGTAGAGTCAGACAAAATAAGAAAGAAGAATGAATAATTCAGGGAAGAAAAATTAGTGTAAGAAGTTAAAAATAATGCTACAGCATCATCATTTAAAAAGCACCTCACAGCAGTAAAGGGATTTAAGTAAGGGGGGGGTTCTTTATTTGAATAAAAAGGGAAATCCCCCTGTGCAGCTGGCAGTGGTGTCCTGCCCTGCCCTGCACAAGGCACAGAGGAGGGGACAGGAGGCAGCCCTGGCTCTGAGGCAGAGCTTGGACCTGGACTTTGTCCTGCAGCAAAGCACTTCATCTGCTCGGCCACTTCTCCCCTTCCCAGCACACAAACACTCCAGTGAAAGCCAGTATTCTTCAGGCAGCAGATGAGCATCATTAAAAACTTAACCAAAAATGAGGCTCTGAGTCATCACAAAAGGCCTTTTGCTGCCTGTCTGGTTAAGTATCATGAGCATTTTCCCTCTTACAGTGCAAGGCATAAGATGATTCAATTATTCATATTGAAAAAATAATTTCCTCTCAAAGAGTTAGAGGGACTGGGCCATTGTTGCCAGTGCAGTTTTCCCATTAAATAATTTTAAAGCTTATTGTGCAGTTTTCAGTTTGCTTAGGTGGCTAAGAGCAGTTGAAGGATTAATTATTGAAAATGTAATGTCAAAAAAAGTCTGCTATTTGCTGAACCTTTGAGCACTGGTTCGTTGATGAAATAGTCATCTCTTTTCTTTGAACCCCAAAGGCTCTTTTTCTTTTATTTTCTTTTTTTTCCCCTTTTTTATCTTTTTTTTTTTTCTCTCCTTTGGTTATAATTTAGAAGCTCTTTGTTTCTTACTTTAACTTTTCCATTAAACCTGGGTTCTGGTTGCACTTTTTTTGCTCAATACTAAGAGGTCATTTTTCAGCTCTGGTACCTTTTGAAGTTGTTTCCATGCACTCAGCTCAAGATCTGTAGTTACCCCTTGGGAGTTACAAACTGGAAAGACCTGCACCAAGTGCAGCTGAGGTATCAGTTTGTTTCCTTTGGTATTTATATGCTGATGTTGGAAAGTGTCTGAGAAGGGCTCTTCTAGTCAAAAACAATTAGTGGGTTTTGGTGAAGTGTCTAAATTTCTTCAGTAAAGTGCTTCAAAATACCTCTGTTAGTCTGAGCTTCATCCTGCCTTTTGCTGTGGAGATTGTAGGGCTGATGCTCCAGTGAAAGAGAACTTGTGTTGGAGGGTTTTGTAATTTCACGTAAAGATTGGGGTCGGATGTGACACATGGTGAAGTGATAATATGGAAGTGTCTAAATCATGAATTTCTGTTGTGCTGTGTCCTTTCAACACAAGTCAATGTGCCACCACCCCCTGTTCCTCTGTCTGGAGCCCCGTGACCCTCCCAGGGTCCCTCACCCCGTGCCCTGCTCTCATTCCCACAGGGAGGAACGAGCTTATGTTGAGAAGTGCTGGAAAGACGTGAGGGTGGGGGACTTTGTGCAGCTGCAGTGCAACGAGACCATCCCAGCTGACATCCTGCTGCTCTACTCCTCCGACCACAACGGGGTCTGTCACCTGGAAACCGCCAATCTGGACGGGGAGACCAACCTCAAACAGCGCCGGGTCGTGCTGGGCCTCCCCAGCCAGGTGAGAGCTGGGGGCACTGGGGGCACTGGGGCACCAGCCCTGCCCTGCAGGGCAAGGAGGCTCCTGCTGCACGGGCTCCCCTGGGGGTTCTGCTCCTGCCCTGCAGCTGCTGCTCCGTGTTCCTCCCTAGGGCAGCTCTAGGAACTGCTCTAAGGGTTGGGAACATTTAACGAATGGAATCTTGTATAGGAGTGGAATAAGCAGTTTGATAGGAACTCAAGGTAAATTACAATTTAAATTTAAAAAACTGTATGTGTGATATCACTTTGAGATTCGGTTTGAGTGCCTAAAGCCACCAAGTTTTTTCATAGATCAGATTGTTTCCTTTTACAAACTCCTTACTGCTCTGTTCTCCTGACTCATGTCGGATAAATCTGAAGTAAACAAGAAAATATGACTTAGGGAGAGTTGTTCTTGTTATATTTGTATCTTTTCAAACACAGCAGGGCAGTTTCTCAAATAACACAGAACAAGTCTAAGGAGTTGTAGCATGTGAAGAGGAAGATTTTGTTCCATTGGAATCACTCCAGCAGACAGGAAATCAAACAGCCTCATAGGTAATTCTAGGAGTGACATCCATTTATTCAGCAATTAGTAGCAGTGCCATTAGGAAGATCTTTTGGGGTTACTGGTGGGACACAGCTGCCAGGGAGCAACCAGATTTGTTAAATAAAAGTACACCTTTCCCAGGGCCAGCTGGGACCAGGTGCTGTATTCAGAGTTATCTGCTCACTGTTCAAGTGGAAATCACTTTGCAAGCACAATTAGGGGCTTTCTCATGTTTTGGATGTCATAGCACGAAACATTCCTTTTCCAGTGCCTTCCAGAGACCTCTAGGGAGAGGTTTTGTTCCTGAGAAACAGTGGAAGCTTTTAATGTGTACAGCCAGTAAACTGACTACTTAAGAAACATTTTTTAAAATGCTCATGTGTCACATAGTCCTAGTTTACACTCTAGATTTTGTGCTTTTGCTTTCAGAGAACAGAGTGCTCTACTCTCGTACAAAATGCAAACTTTGCCTCAGTCTTTCATAATATGAGGAAGTTTTTCTCTCCATCAGAAAATGTCTACGTGCTAAATTACCCTCCAGGCTCTTCGTGCTCCTTCTCTTTAGACTTTGAGTTGTTACTCAGATAAATTGTGTGCCTGGGAGGGTCTGTGCTTGGGAGCTCCTGGAGCACTGGAAGGTGTTCTGGCCATGGAGATACCAGTGCCCAGGAAGGTCAGAGCTCACACAGGCATTACCCAGTTTCTGTGGGCAGGAGTTCAAACACTGAGCTGGATAAAATTATCACGTGCAGCTTTTAGTGGGGCAGCTGCTTCCTGGTTCTTTGACTTTGTTCAGTCCCGTGGTTTATGTGCTGCTTAAAACACCCAAAAATGGAACTGTATCTGTAAAGTGAGACTCCAAATAGGGAGGAAACACTGTAAACTGGGCTTGGTTCTTTAGTTTAGGATACAAGGAAGATGGAGAGGGACTATTCACATGAGCATGGGAAGACAAAACAGGGGGAAAATGCTTCCAGCTGACAGAGAGGGGGGTTAGATGGGATTTTGGGGAGAAATCCTCCCATGTGAGGGTGGGGAGGGCCCATCCCTGGGAGTGTCCAAGGCCAGGTTGGAGCCCCTGGGACAGTGGGAGGTGTCCCTGCACAGGCAGGCTGGGACTGGAGGGGCTTGAAGGTCCCTTCCAACACAAACCATTGTGTGATTCTCTGATGTGTTTAGGAATAGTGAATTCAACTCTCTGGAAAAGACTGAGAGGAAGGGTTATTACTTTTTTCCTTTTCTGACATTTTGTAACCTGAATTTTCAAATGTAAAATTCTTGTCATCAAAAGAGGAAAAAATTTGAGAGAAGAATCATCCTTCCCTACCCCTTTCTAGTCAGAAGCCTGTTAGTTTTCTTTGTTATTCCAGGTGACTTTTACATCTTTCAATTCTTCTGTTGTAAAAATATTTCTGGCAAAACCAAATATGTCCTGGTTTTCCTGTTGAGTTCACTGAATTGAACAAGATTCAACAGAGGTGAACAATCTTTCTTAAAAGAGATTCTAAAAATATTCTGCCACATGGGTCAGAAGGTGTATGAGAAGCCCTTATATCCCTCAGCCTTTTATATTTCCTCCAACTATTTGTTTTACATCAGATTCTCTACTTTTTTGTACTTGGATATATATATTAAAAAGAATATATACAAGTTGCTTATGAAAAAAGAACAGGTGAGAGAAAATAATATAAAAATGAAAGTAGAGTGCCTGCTGTAGAAAAAGGCAGGGAGGCCCAGCAGAAGCCTTGATTTCCAGCTTTCCTAACAGAGGACTTTGGATTAAAGTGAGTTGCAGTTGTTCNCATCCAAAAATGCATTTTGTATCTGAACTTGAATATTTCCCTTGGAGGAACTGGATGGAAGGAACATGTTTTGGGGAAACTGATGGTTGTCAGTATTGCCTATTCCTGGACTCAGAAGTCAGTACAAAACATGGACTGGGCTCCTTTAGGGGGCAAGGCAGAACCAAGGCTGAGCACTAAGTTTGCAGCTGTTTCCTACAAGCTGTTCTCACAAGGCTGTTCTCTATTCAAAGTTTAGCCACAAGCTCATTTATGTTTGACCTGATGGTTAGAGCATGTTAAATTTTAGATATAAATCCTTCCTGTTGTTTAAAGGTATTTGGCTTTGTGGCTTTAGTTTCTTCCTGCTTAATGCCACAGGCAAAAGGTGTCCAAGATCTAAGAGTCCAGATTTTCTTCTTATTAAAAGCTAGAANAGCCCTTATATCCCTCAGCCTTTTATATTTCCTCCAACTATTTGTTTTACATCAGATTCTCTACTTTTTTGTACTTGGATATATATATTAAAAAGAATATATACAAGTTGCTTATGAAAAAAGAACAGGTGAGAGAAAATAATATAAAAATGAAAGTAGAGTGCCTGCTGTAGAAAAAGGCAGGGAGGCCCAGCAGAAGCCTTGATTTCCAGCTTTCCTAACAGAGGACTTTGGATTAAAGTGAGTTGCAGTTGTTCTAAAGATTCTAAGGCACAGCAATGATTATTTGTTTTCACATTTCTCTTATTCCATTTCTTGATCAAAAAATCCAAGTTCTGTGTATTTTTCTGTTAAAAATAAAATACCACTTGTGGCAGCCAAGTGCCTCCCCTGCTGCCTCCTCTCTGGACTGTTCCATGCAGCCCCAACCCTGAGCCTGTTCCCCTGAACACCAGGGAAATCAAACAAAATTGTGTCTCAGTCCAGCTCCAAGCTCTGCTTGAGTGAGTCCTTATCCTCCAAAGCTTTGTCTCCTTCTGTCTCTCCCAGCACTTGAGGCTTATTCTGCTGCCTCCCCTCTTCTGGTTGGTTTGTTTGTTCATTTGGGGCTTGGCTGGTGGGTTTTTTTGCTCTTAGTCTTGATTTTAGTTTTATATGAATGTGGTACATTTATTCAAGTGTGTAGGCTCTTCTTTTATGATCACACCATCCTGGCCAGTAACAACTCTTCTGACATATTCAGAAATTCCATTTGAGCTTGCTCTGCCTTGGAGGCTGTTTTTCTTCCATAATTAATCTGAACTATTTCATGGAATCTCAGAATCACAACATGGTTTGGGTCGGAAAACACCTTAAAGCTCATCCAGTCCCACCCCGTGCCCTGGGCAGGGACACCTCCCACTGTCCCAGTTGCTCCAACCTGGCCTTGGACACTGCCAGGGATGGGGCAGCCACAGCTTCTCTGGGCACCCTGTGCCAGGGCCTGCCCACCCTCCCAGGGAAGGATCTCAGGTCTTTCCTCAGCCCCTCAAGCTTTGCCTAAGGCTGAAGGAGCTAAACTGATTGTCTCTCCTCCTAAGGCAAGTGCTCCAGCCCCAGTGCCTAAATTCAGGTTCTCTCAGTGTCCTGCACTTCAGGTACTCCCTGGATCTGCCCCTCACTCTCGGTGTGTTTCCTCCTGCAGAACACTGTGTTCGAACCCGAATTTTTCCAGAACACCATTGTCTGTGAAAAGCCAAACAATGATCTCACTAAGTTCAAAGGTTACATGTAAGTACTTGTCATCCAAAAATGCATTTTGTATCTGAACT
The DNA here is from genome assembly GCA_013400695.1 of Neodrepanis coruscans. Classification (NCBI taxonomy): domain Eukaryota; kingdom Metazoa; phylum Chordata; class Aves; order Passeriformes; family Philepittidae; genus Neodrepanis; species Neodrepanis coruscans. The sequence goes on along the minus strand of VYZS01090889.1, from coordinate 13,297 downwards.
TGAATATTTCCCTTGGAGGAACTGGATGGAAGGAACATGTTTTGGGGAAACTGATGGTTGTCAGTATTGCCTATTCCTGGACTCAGAAGTCAGTACAAAACATGGACTGGGCTCCTTTAGGGGGCAAGGCAGAACCAAGGCTGAGCACTAAGTTTGCAGCTGTTTCCTACAAGCTGTTCTCACAAGGCTGTTCTCTATTCAAAGTTTAGCCACAAGCTCATTTATGTTTGACCTGATGGTTAGAGCATGTTAAATTTTAGATATAAATCCTTCCTGTTGTTTAAAGGTATTTGGCTTTGTGGCTTTAGTTTCTTCCTGCTTAATGCCACAGGCAAAAGGTGTCCAAGATCTAAGAGTCCAGATTTTCTTCTTATTAAAAGCTAGAAAAAGCAAGCAAGCAAGAAAAATCCTATTGAACCAATGTGTTAGATTGGTATAAAAAGAGGACTTTTTTTCTTTTATTGTTTCTTCATGAAATAATTCTGGCACAGGCAAAACAGGGAGATCTATACTATTGAATTCAGCAGATTTAATCCCATTCACGGACTAGAAGGACATGGCTCATGTCCTGAAAGTCTCTTACCCTCCCACACAGGGAGCTGTTTGCCAAGGGGCTCTTCAGTCCCTGCTGATTCCCACCCCACTCCAGGGAATTGTCCCACTGCCCCAGACCAAACCCATGGCCCACATTATGCACATAATTCACCTGCAGGACTGTGCCAGCTTTGGAGAGCTGGTTGGCAGCTGAACTGGGAGTTAATGTCCCTGCAAGGAAGAGTGGGAGAGCTGCAAATGGCCAGAGCCCAGGCAGAGGGGAGCAGGGGGCTCTCACCCATTAGCACTGACCCTGTTTACTCTGGGTCTCAGTTTGTGCCCTGTAAAAATGGTCCCTCTAATAGCAGTGCCATTTCTCCTCTGCTGCAGGATCTTAAAAGGGAGAAAGAGGTCAGTTTGTATTGATTGCTGGCTGTGGCTGCTGGCTCCAGGGACCACGGGTTAGGAGCTAAATTGAAGCAATCCTTCCAATTAGACTGAGTAATACAGCACAAGAGCACTGAGATTATAGAAATGTGGGGGACATGTCATAAAAAAATACACACAAATACACACCCTTAGGACCCAGGACTGGCTTCAAAATCTTCAACTCTACTGAAAGTCTGCAACAGAAATCTCTTTGGTAAATGCCTATTATCTCACCTGCTTGCTGGAATATGGAATCAGCTGCCTTCCTCCCCTGCTTCAGGGGTAGGTTTTGCCAGGGAAAATGATCTGCTAACAGTTAGTGGGGTTTCTGTCTTTGGTCTGTTGAGATTTGAGCTATTTTGTAAACACAAATTACTCTGAGCAGGTTACCTGTTTCTGCAAGAACCCTTAATAAATTATTGAGGCTCTGGTGCCTTGCCACAAAATAGTAGCAGTGCTCTCTCTGCTAAAGGAGGAACTTAGTGGCCTCCATCTGACGTGCCTGACCAGGCAAATTCTGTTCAAGAGGATGCAAAAGGGCTTCTATTAAATGAGTTCACCAGGGTGAATCCAGATTCCAAGAAAAACAGATTTCTGGCATTATTTTGTACAATTCTACCAGGAGGAGGTTGTTGGCACCTACACCTTTTCCCTTGTCTAGCTGAGGTTATGTACATGTGCAGCTGCCCTTAGACACAGCCTGCACTTAGCCCTGAGCCAGGGCCTAACCCTGCCCTCCCTTGGAGAGACACTGCTCTTCACTGCTCACTGTGATGCCAAACATCAAACAGAAAGTAGTGAAAGACGTGTTTTGGGGAGAAAAAATCTTTTCTGACCCTGATACTTACATGACAAAACAAGATGAACTATCTGAAGTAAAAAACTTTAGATTTGCTAAAGATCTCAGGAGGGACCTTCCAGAGTGTATGATAAAAACTGTGGGCAAAGGGAGATGTGGGCACAGAATAAATCACCTCCTGATGGAGCACTGACCTCGTGGTTTCCTTCAGATGGTCCCTCAAGAAGAAGGACCTGGTGTGAAAAGTCTGATGAAAAGTCCTCCATCCTGGATGGGAATGAGGGGGAGATCTCAGCCTGGAGAGGGAGGGGAAGCCTTTGTGGCTGACAGAGAGACAGTGGCTCTTGCAAGGTGTAGATGTCCTTGTGTGAAGCACCACGTCAGGCAAACCCTGCCCAGCCTTCTGAAAGAATTCTGTCTGTAAGAAGTCCTACAATGTGTGCTGGTTTCTCCCATGAGATACTGAATGTGCCACCAAGGGAAAGCCAAGCTTGCCCTGTATGGACCTCATGACACACACACTGTGCAAGTGGCCTTTAAAAGGTAGATTTGGACTTCTCTGTAACTTCTTGCTGGAGGCTTCATTGAAGCTGAGTGAAGTAAAAGCAAAATAGGCCTTCAGAGTAACTTGATTTCAACTTGAAATAGAAATGCACACAGAAATTTTGTGTAACACTCTATTAGAACACAAAAAGGAATTGATTTATTTGATTTTCTTTCTTCTAGGGAGAAACCAAATCATGAACAAGTTGGTTTTAACATTGAAAGCCTTTTGCTTCGTGGATGTACAATCAGAAATACTGAGGTTGCAGTAGGAATTGTTATATATGCAGGTAAGATCTACTTTCTCTGTAGGTAAACTGAGAATTTTGCTGTAAATATCCCTGAAGAAATAAGTATAGTCTAATACTGCACCATAATTCAACATTTTGTTTTAAAAACTGGTACTGCACAAGAAAATTACATCACTTTTTTTTTTAAGTAAAGGTATTACTCATCCATCACCAATGCCAGCAAGTCTTGCACTGGGTCTCTGGCAAGTGACAGTATCCTTGTGCATGTCAAATATTTTGCAAAAATATCCAGACAAGTAAAAAATTGCTGAGGTGAGTTTAACCCTCAGCTCTGCAGCTCTGGCTGTAAAACTAATTCCATCTGTCATAAAACCTCCACGGCCGCCCTAAGGGAGATCTCATTGGCTCCTCGGGGTGGAAACTGGTGCAGCTGAACATCTACCCAGCAAAAAAACCCAGCAGCTTTCATCTCTGCATGTCACTCATCCATTTAATCTGTGCCAGTGCCAGCACACGGGGCAGGGAGGCAGCTGGAGGTGACAGAGAGGCAGCAGGAGGGGCTGTACCCATAACCACGAACCTCCTGCAGCAGAGACACGGGCCAGGGAAGGCAGTGTTGGTGCCCAGACAGGACCCAGCAGTGCCAGGTTCAGCAGTGGGGCAGTTCCTCTGTTCCTCAGCAGCTTTTACCTTTGGAGTGTTCCCACTGCTTTATTCAGTGAGCCTGAGCTACCATTGGCTCTGCCAGCTGTGCTCTCTTCTGCTTCAGCTCCTCTCTTATTTGGAGATTAAATAAAGGGCAATTTAAACACACCAATTAATCCCACTGGCTATTTTTATCTTTCCAGTAGAATTGTATCACCTGCTTTCTGTCTAATCAGCAGCGAGGGGCTCAAGGCTGAGGCACTTAATTAAAAACAGACGCCACCACCTTCGTCAGAGTCATTTGGCTTGGATTAACCTTCACCACTCAGAACCATTTACCTGACAACTGCCTGTTTATTTCACTCCTACAGAACTGGGATCTCAATGTCTGTATCTCCCAGATGTTTCCAAGGTGGCTTTGTCTTTGTCTTTGTCTTTGTCTTTGTCTTTGTCTTTGTGCCACTGTTCTCTCTGAACAGCACGAGTGGGGTGGTGCCCACCAGACAGGGGAGGACAACCAGAGCCAAACTCTGCCCTCATTTTTTGGGAAGTAACTACCATATAAAAATCTTGATAGGGGTCTTTCCCTGTGGAATCGGAGTAATTTGTCTTCCCTTCTGTTGTGATTCCTGTTGTTCCTCTGTTTAGTTAAGATGTCCCAGTGTGTTCCTTTGACCACAGCACAGATCCTCATGTGAATCTCTGTGTTGTTTAAGCTGCTGGTAGAAAAAGTTGGAGTTTTGAAGTTGTTGCCAGGAGAGGGTGGCTTTGATCTGAGAGAGTCTTCAATTCAATTTCCAGCTGATGTCTATTGCTAATGTCAGCATAAAAGCTTATTCTTTTTTTTCCTAAAATTAGACTGGCTTGAGTCAGTAACAGCTTCCTTTCTAGGGTTCTTTGACATTGATTATACTCTGGCTTTTAATCATGGTCTGTGACCTTTTCTGAACAATCAAGATCAGTCACATTATGAGATGACACATTTTCCATTTTTATAACTCTATTACTTCTCAAACTTTGTGCTGGAAGCCTTTGTGAAGAGCACAACCATCACTTAGTGCAATTGCTTGGCCCGTGCAGTTCTCATCTGGCCACCCAAATGGTCCTACACAAAGCAACAGCACCAAAGCACAGAATCCTCATTACAGAGCCACAGTCAGGGTAGTTTTATCATTGTGGCAGGGACAGCAGCAAGAATCACCTGCTTTTCATATAACAAAGTAGGTGAAAGAAGTTTTAGATGAGCCCATCAGCATCTAGAAATAGAGAGACAAGGTTCTCGTGGGGTGATGGGTGAGGTGCTGTGTTGCACAACGCAGGAACTGTGAGGATTAGAGGAGAGCAAAGTGGTTTATTCCTCATATTTCTGATTTTCAATTCCTTGAAAGGTGATATCTGTATTACAGAGGTGTCCTTTTCCTGACAGTCAGCTGAAGTGCAAAGGAATGGTAGAACTGATACTTGGAAAAAAAGCCTTTCACATTTTCTTCCTGAAATAAATCCATCAACACCTCCTTGAGGGTTTTCTGGGAGGGATTAGAGGGTTTGGGCTTGTTTTGTCTTTCAGCACAAAGCACTGCATTAAGCCTGACATAAAAGTGAGAACAGAACAAGGTTCACAGAGCTGCTGCAGGAAGCAGCAGTCCCCTCCTCCTCTGTGGAGCTCAGTGCTTGGAGCATTTGCTCACAGGAAGAAACACTCGTGTTTTGTTCTCAGCCTGTGTGGGAGTGAACTCACACCTCCTGCTCCACAGTCAGGGCCTGTGTGGACACTGAGCTGCAGGGAAGGAGCAGAGGTGTGTGAGCTGGTCCCACTGACACAGCCCAGCTTGTGTCAATACTTACAGACTCGCTGGAAAGGCAGTCCCAGCCCTTGGGTGAGTGTCCTCAACATAAGGCTGCAGAGTCATTTTCTCTCTTCCTCTGTGCCCTAATTAATAACTGTTGATGTAAATCTGGAATGAATCCAGCAGGTGGGATTGAATTGCACCTCACTTCCAGCCTTGGGTTTAAATCACTTCCCTAGAGAAAGCTCAAAGGCAGCTTGGAAAACAGTCCCTCTCACACACATCATACACATACAAATGAAAACTAAATTCAAGTCTGCAGTGTCTGTGTTTTCAGAGAAAAGAATTGTACAAAAAAACATAAAAGATATCATTTAATGTAGAAACAGGTGGTGTCCAGATATCCCAATTGTGGAGCCAGAATTTAGATAACATTAAAAGACTTGAAAAAGCAATTTCTGCTTCTTGGCTTATTACAGCACTCCCCTTTTTCCATTGCAAATATAGCAGCTCAATTCTAATTCACTAAATTAAAGGAATGGAATTTTTTTTTCTTTCTCATCCTACTGTTTTGTTAGCACTTTGCAGCCACATAGTGAAAAGGTAAATAACATTAGTGTGTCTCACTGCTGGATCCAACTTGTTGAATTTTATTTAATACATGAAATGTGTCTAGTGGCTTTTAAAAAGCTGCCGAAAAATATTCAGCTGTAGGTTTCAGGATTCTGTATAGCACCTAAGCAATTTGTTTGTAAGATACAAAAATATAATATTATAATATTGTTCATTTTCCTTTTCTTCTCATGGAGATTTGGCCTTTGAATATTTATATAAATCTTGTGATCCTACTAAATCTGTTGTCATTGGGACAGCAAATGTTTATGAGAGCTGAAATGTGCAATGTAATGGAGGTTCTTTGTAAACCTCTAGAGAGTCTCTGATATATTCAGTCAAACAGGAAGATGGGCAATAAAAATTCCGAATGAAACCAGAGTCAAATTAACACCAGTTTGTGAGAGAAATACTTTAAGAAAAGCAAACCAGACTACACAACATTGCATGAACAGGGAGCTGTTGGTTTGTGTGTTGCAGGGCACGAGACCAAGGCCATGCTGAACAACAACGGCCCCCGGTACAAGCGCAGCCGCATCGAGCGGAGGATGAACAGGGACATCTTCCTGTGTGTGGGACTGCTGCTGGCCATGTGCCTGGTTGGGGCTGTGGGTATGGAACACTGGCACAAATCTTCTTCTCTTTCATTGCTTTTTTTGATGGTTGAAGTTGATCTGAGAGTCAGGGGTGAGGTCTAGAGCTGGATGTTCTTGGGGTCTGGAGGCTCCTTGGTCTGTGCAATAAATGGGTTAAAATGGCAAATCTGAGTGCAAACCCATCCATGGCTATAAATGTTTCAGATAAGACCTGTCTGCACTATGGTAAAATACGTGTAAAGAAGCAAGTAAAGCATTTGGTTCCTACACTGAAAGAATCAGTACTTGCCAGCTGAGAGCTGCTCCTGAGGGGGTGTTTGGCCCAGCAAAATGGTGTCATTTTACCTTCATTTCAGTAACATCTTCCTCTAATGTATTTAGGAGTGATGTTAACCAGAGCCACACAGTTTAGAACCCATGAGCTGTATGTAACCAGTTCATCCAGTTCATCCAGTTCAGTCTCCACAGCTACGTCACTTCTCAGAAGCCCCTTTAGAGCAGGCTGGCAGATGGAATAATTGTAGGTAGGAATAGCCTGCATTTTTCTGGGGTCCCTGCAGGTGAGCACACATGACTACAGTAATGAGGGTAGCTGGGATTACCTGACTGAAGTTTATAAAATTGATAATCTCAAAAACATCATCTTCACTGTGTGCAGGCACCTGCTTGCTTCCAGCTCTGACTGCAACCTCTCCCAGGCAGGCCAGGATTAATAGGATCTCATAATTCTGAGGAAAGGACCAGATTTGAAGTCCACTGACTTTTGAATGGGTCACTGCTTTACAGAGATAACAGGGGCTCCCATGAGCTCCATTTCTTTTTAATCGATTTTGTCTCGGTGACAACTTGCTCGGTGCTGCTGCTCTGATTCCCTGACAAAGTCAAATCATGTGGCTCTGCCAAGTTTTCCTGCATCTGCCCTGGGGGTACGTGATGGGACTCACCAGCCACTCATCAGTGGAACACCCCTGGAAGTCAGGGCCATCCAAACAGATGAACAATTGAACTGACTTAATCACTTCTTTAATTCTGTGCTTCGTGTTGCAGTGGGATTTTTTGGCACTGAAATGGGATTTCAGTTTGACAACTGAGCTCTGTGTGAGGGAGAGAGAGACTTTATTTTCGTTGTTCCCTGGCTGCTGTCATGTAGATTTAGAGACTTGTCTTTGTCTGGTGTGTAGGGGCCCTTGAGTAATAAAATCCTTCAGTTCAGTCTCAGATGAAAAAAATCAGCATTTGAAAAAAAAATTATCTGCTCAGATTAAAAATAAATAAAATAAAATGTCATTAGTCTAAGTGAAACATGTAAAACAGTAACAAGTTCATTAGCTTTCATCTACCCAAAACATCCCGAGGCTCTGCCATGAGCTCCTGCTTTGCAGCCTGCTCTGAATGGAGGGTTCTAGGAAGAAACATCCCTGATGGATCAGTTTCCAGGATTTTTCTTGCACACAGTGATAAATTGGGGTAAGAAGGGCCTTGCAGAGCAGAGTTGTCCTTGCTCAAGTGTGACTGGTCTGTAGCAGCCAGAGAGCACTGCTGGAAGAACCTTTGGCAGCATTTCTGTAGGCAGATGCTGCAAAACAGCTCTGCTTATCTGGTGCTGATGGGAGTTTTATCAGAGCTGGATATGCAAAGTGGACAACAGAGGGGTTTGGCATCTGGAGCAATGATGGGATCTGGATGCAATGAGGGAGAGTTTTTTACCTTGGCTCTGTGGGAAGTTTCTGAGCCTGTAAATTCAGTAATGTCTTTAAGCCAAGTTTATTTCAATAAGGACAGTATGGAAAGTGTAAAGCAGTTGTGATGGGATGTTCTAAGTCCTGGAGCAGAGGCTTTGTTGTAGCAGTGCAATGATATCTCCTGGTATTTGAGGCACAGCAAGAAGCAGTTTGGGATATGATTTAATGGAAGGGAATGTAAAAACTTCGTTTCCCAGATTGAATTTAGGGGGGTTGTCAGCTCTAACAATTCTAACAAAGACAGGCTGAAATCAAGAATGGTCAGGAAGGATAAGAAATATTTTAGTTTGTCTTTCTTTCCATTAGAAAGAGGTGTCCTCAGCTCCAAGGGTTTTATAGGTAGGTGGAAGAGATGGAGCCTTGCAGCAGCAAGACACAGAATGAGGAAAGATCCATGCAGAGCTGACAGCCCTGGGGGACTCCTGCTGGAGGAGAGGGGAATGAAAATACTCATTATTGTTCCTCACTGGCATAGCCCTTATGTGCACGTGCTACAGAGCTCTGCTCTGCCTTGCATCCTCCACATTTGCTCAGGGCCTGTTGCTTTGGAAATGCTCTTTCCATTTAATTATCAGAGCAGTCCCTACCTGTACATTTCAGGGCTCTGTCCATCTCCTTATGGCTCAGCCCATTTCAATCCTGTACCTCCTTCCCACAGGCCATGGCATTTGGACTGGAAATTTCTCGGAGCATCCCCCTTATGAAGTCCCAGATGACAATGGCAATTTTCTGTCTCCAGTTCTTGCTGGTTTCTACATGTTCTTGACAATGATAATCCTGTTGCAGGTAAAAGACAGAAACCTCCCAGTTACCTCCAAGGAAGAAACTATAAAATTAAGTACAATCACTAATGAACAATTAATATCAGCTAATAGCTGTTCAGTACCTTCTTAATCCTATTTGAAAAAGTTGCTGTGAGCATTTCAAATCATTCCAGTGTGAAAAAATGTATCTTCTTTTTCTTTTTTTGTTTCTAACTGCAGATTTTTCTTTCTTGCTGTTGAAACCCCACAAGGATATAGATAGGAAAGACATGTATTATATCTTTAACTCCAGAATCTCTAGCAGATGCAATTAAGAGGATATTTACATCCAAATGTCAGCTTTTCTTTTAATTTTCTTTTTCTGCCTTTATCCAGAATTCCAAAATAATAATTCCCTTAACATCTCGGGAAAACAGTGAAACAAATTGTCATTTTTGCCAATAGGGAATAATAACTAGGTATGCTTCAGCTGGTCTAGGAAAGAAGCTAAATTACAAGTAGGGTACTTGTATATCTGAGTCTGATTAAGCCTAATTGGGGAAGAATATTTTATTGGGTGAGAGGAAAAAAACACTTTTACTTTTCAGATTTCTTGATGCCACTGCTGAGATTTAAGTGGACAGAATTTCTTTAATATGAATGAAATGTGAAGATAACTTTCAGAGCTGGTCAGAGATTCCTCAGGGGATTAGTCTTTATTACTGAAGCAGAATATTTGTGCATCTTGAGAATTCATTATTATTTCAGGCCAAGGAAGCTCGTGGGTGGGAAGTGTGTGCAAAGTAATTGTTTGTGAAGCTTTTCTGCACTGGGTTGGTCTGTGCTGGTGCATCCTGGCAGAGTTTCAGAAGAGCAAACATGGTCCTGTGTCCAAAAATGGGCTTTGTAAGGGCATCCTCTGAAAGACCTGCCTTTGGATGTGATATTATAGGAATTGTATCCTAAATTTGTCACTTACTGTCCCTATTTACCCATTGATATTTCGTGCAGGATTCCCCCCCCCTCACAGACTGTTATTGATCAGTCCTACAATATGTCTCTAGGAAGAGCTGTTTCTTGGGAAATCATTAGTGTACTTGTACCAGGACATTGCTGACAGAAAGCAATAACACTTGTCTTACCTCTCACTGAGAATTTAAACNAAATGTGATGGTATTCATTTGTAAATGAGCACCAGCCAACCTTTTATAAGCTCCAAACTGATATTAGTAATTAAACTCAGTGGGTCCCAAAGCAGTTGCCCCAGAGCTGTGTGAGGGGTGTGGGGAGGGGTCCCAAAGCTCCTGGCACTCACTGTCACAGGCTGGGGCTTCCCTCAGGTCCCTCCTTGGTCACTCCTTTCTCACTCTGCACAATGGAAAGGATTTTATGGAGGTGGCAGGCACTGCCAGAAAGATGGTTGTGTTCTGTGACTGAAAACACTGGCAAATTTGTGAATTACCATATTTCACTCCCCTGTTCCAGTCAACTGCAAAATGCAGCTAAAGAGGCCAAGCCTTAGCAGAAGTCCATAGAAGAGACTGATTGCTTTGGAAACACATTCTTGTTTTCTTACTATAACGAACAGTGGGAGCTGCCAGAAAGTGCAGTGGACAGTGAGGTTTCTCTGGTGTTGGCTTTGGAGATGTTTTGGCTTTGCTTTAGTTGGTTTCATGTTGTTGAACTGATCAAGGAATTCCTCCCAAGCAACGCAAAAACCCCCAGAGTCACAGATGAGGTTTCCTTTTCTCTGTTCCAGCCAGACGCCTGCAAACCCACAAGGAGCTGGATTTAGAGGAGGAGGACCTTGCAAAACTGCAGCGGCTGACCCTCCCTGCCCTGGGCGTGCAGAGGGCAGGCAGCCCCGGGCAGGGCAGCACCAGGGCCCTGAGGAGGTGCCAGAGTGCCCGGGCGCGGTTCCAGGGGCACTGCAGGAGCAGGTCCCTGGGGCGCAGGGACAGCAGCCAGTCCCAGGTGGCCTTCAGCAGCACCATTGTGAGTACCAGGCACAGCCCAGCACAGCCTTCTGCTGCTTTTGGGGGGACAGGAGAAACACAGCTCCTCTTGGAGCTACGAGAGGGAAGGGGGAGACAAAGCTCCACTGGAGTGTTTGGGCTGCAGTCAGGGGGGAGCAGCCTCTGCTGAATTTACATCTGAAACTTCCCAAAATCTAACACAGACTAATTAAGTCAAACTGTTCTGTTCTTCTTGGAAGTTTTTTTTAACAGACATTTCAGGCAAGGCGTTTGTGAACAATAAGAGAAGGTCAAACTCCTTCAAAATTAGAATTCCATTTTAGATTAAAGGCTTGGAAAACTCTTCCAAGTCTTGACTGGAAAAAAAAAAAGTCTAATAAATAGAGAATTTTCAGCTCTTTATTTGCTGTAGTTGTTGTTCAGTGTAGGATCCTACTGACCTCATTCAATGCTGTCACACAGTCAGAACCCCTGTTCTTGGAATATGGGAGTCTGAGCAGTTGTTATCCTGGGATTTTCCAGCCCAGTCCTCCTGAGATGTTGAGAACATCTCAATGGATTCTTGACAACCCATGAGTCCTAACTTGTGAGAATCTCTTATAGCTCATGACTTCTGAAGTGTGATAAAGACATTTCTTGCCAATATATTCCCCAATTATATTTTTTTACTGCCAGGCCTCTTCATTTTCTTCTATAAATAAGCTTCTTATTTTTTCCACTATGAAAGCAATATCTCAGTATCAAATATCTCCTTTGTAGAGGGGGATTAAGCTGCTCTTCTGGACTCAGAGATGTGATTTTATCTGAATAAATTATTTGACCTCTATGACAAATACGAAGATGTGTTAAAAAAGGAGACAATTAAATATTTCCCAGCAGTTTTCCTGTATGTTGATGTCCTTTAAATGACACATGGGAGTATCCTTCTCTACCTGCCAATTCCCTTTTAATAAAATTGGGACAATAAATTTTTCTATGTCTCTCTGGTTCCTGCCCTTTAGAACTTATATCTTTTTGCCTGGTGCTTTTGTACTTTGCTACAAATCTGGAGTATCCTGAGCACTCCAAGTGTGCAGAGAGTGTTTGTGGGGCTGTGCTGGTGTCAGCAGTCAAAGGTTCTTCACAAAAATCCATCTTCCAACAGTGGAACAAGACAGAGAATTAACATTTTCTCTCTCTGCCTTAAGGGGTTCTTATGAATGAAGATGGTGACATTTCCTGCTGGATTTAATAGTTCCAATAAGTAGTGCCTTGCTATTAGAAGCAGTTCATGAAGATTTCCATTGTCCCATTGTCATCAGGTTTTAATGTCACCAAGTGGAAGAAATGCTATCAGGTTAATGAGGAAATCTTAAAACTGAATGGCACTACCCATTTTACAGCATCAACATTTTCACTAACAAAATTGCTAACACTGAAAAGGTGGTAAATTTAACTGATCATCATCATTAGTGCTCTTTTATTTTGTTTTGCTTTTTTTTGATTAGGGTTTTTTATGTATGTTCAAGCTACTTGATGAACAGACTTATTCGTCAAAATTTTTTTATCTCTTGAAATTCCGTAAGACTGGAAGTTCAGGTCAGCTCTGTTTTCACTGAATATTAAAAAGAAAAAAAATCTGATAAATACTGATTTGGGGGGTTTTTTTGTTTTGATTGGGGATTTTTTTTAATGGAAACCTGTCTCTGAAGCCACAGTTGACCTGACAATTTTCAGTTTTTCCAGGGGAAAATTCTGAGTTCAGAAGGTTGCTGAAGTGAAATATCCACTAGTGTATTGTCCTTTTTTTGGCAAGAACTAGAGGGCAGATATTAAGGATACAGATGTGAAAGAAATTGGGTGGGATGATGATGGGTGGGAGAGGCTGAGAAATAATTTGGGGGTTGTGATGTTCATTCTCATTGTGGCAATGCAGAAGAAATTGGATGAATAGTTGCACAAACAGTCAATGGTTTTCTAATCTTTTCATGTTTTGAATTTAACAGAATTCCCAGCATAACTGTTTGGACAGTTGTGTCTGCACATATGGGTTCATTGGAATTGTCCAGTTAAGATATTTTTAATTGCTGTATGTGCAAAGCCCAACACTGGCACAGCCCCAGTTACCCACAGGAGCTGCTGCAATCCAACAGTGAGAAAGGCTTTCTGAAAAAGGGCAGCTTTAACTTTTCAGTCTGATTCCTTTCAAGAGACATGAGAAGACAACTAAAAAACCCAGGCTTCTCCTCAGCATGTAGCAGTTTGTTGGAGAAAGGGCTGCAGCTGTCCTTCCAACATTTCCCCTCTGTGGAACAGAAAAAGCATGAAAACACTGAGAAGAACCAGAGCCTTCCACAGCAGGGAAAGTGCAAAGCCTTGTTCCAGCTTTGCTTTTCAATTGAGCTGCAAAACAAGCAGAGGATTGACTTGCAATTACCAGGATTATTGGAGAGCCTCTCGTCACTGGAGCGAGCAGGAGTTCCAGGGCAGCACTTGGAGCCCAGCTCAGCCTGCAGGGCCTGGGTGACTCCTGCAGCACTTTCACAGAACTTGGGACAACTGGGACAGGTTGAATGAGTTGAGGGTAAAAGCTGAGAGGAACTAGAAGGCAGCTAAATAACTTTGGCAGTTCCTTAAAGAAGGCATCCAAAACTGTTGGCT
>VYZS01090864.1:0-13016 GCA_013400695.1 Neodrepanis coruscans | reverse complement strand
TGTTTATAAAATGATTAGGCAGGCAAAGCGCTCCTAAAGTGCTGCATCACTAGTCTTGTGACTGTTATACTGCTGTAGTGGGACCTCTTAGACTTCTAGTGGGCTGAAATAGCGCTACTTATAAGTGTAGTTATATCTTACTTAAAATGAAGAGAATCTCACTGAGTGATATCATGAGGCTTGAAGAATGATATTAGTCTTATAAATAGTGACAGCTTTTTGCTCGCTTTACTTCTGTGAGTCAAATGGCAGCATTACTCCACAATTTCTGAATCCCATAGAATAGAGTTCAAAATAAATCCCTGCTCGCCAAAAAATAGAAAACACTTACTGATCAAACAAATTAATTTAATGCACATTTGTGAACCACTAATATGGTATTCTCCTGGGAGCAATGGAAGTATTGCTGTGGGACTACCAGCCATGGTGCTATACCACAACTGTTAGAATTTCTGGAGACTTCTAGATTTGCATTTCCTTTGTAGTTTCATTAACATAATTTGAAAACAGACTTTAATTAGTGTTTTAGCACTGTTCATTTTGTTTTATTTTTATTTTTTTAAATTCCTGAAGAAATATTTTTTCACTGGGGTAAGATATTGGGCTGACAACCCTGAAAAATCAGCCTCTCTTTGAAGCTATACAATGACTATATAAAAGGCTAGTAACAAGCAAAGTTTACTGGTCAGTAAGGGAGGTTTTTTAGGTTTTGGTTTTGTTTCTATTTTTTTTTCCTCTTGTTGATCTGCTGCGATAGTTAAATTCCTAAATGTGTGGGTATCTAGGCTCCATTCTCCACTAGCTCATTTCAGGAAAGTACACCATTTAAGTTCTCTCAAATCAGGCACACAGAATTGCTGTTACTGCTCTAAATTAATGGACTATTATTCCTAAGGCTAAGATAACAGCAAGCATTTTCATGCTTTTTGTTCCATGATAGTGTTTAGTGTTTTTCCATGTCTTCTGTTCATGAAGTTTTGTGGCCCATACAAGTATGTTGTTCTAACGGAACACTGTTAAATGAATAGTCCTGAAAATGCTGTTTATCTCTACCAAAACCTTTATCCTTATTTCAGTTTATGATATTTTTATTCCTGGATTTTTTTCTGCATTATTTCTTTTCTGACCAAACTGACCTTGGCAGAACATTTTTTCCTCTTTTTTTTTTTTTTTCCATCAAGTCTTTTCTTTTGCAGACCAAACCATCAGTTGGTGACAGATGATGACCCTACCGATCCACCAGAACCAGAAATGCGATTTTCAGCTCATATGATACAGAACTTCAAATAACCAACAGGTGTTAAAAAATCCAAATGAGTTATTACTTCAGTAGATATGAATCACTGGCCTGAAGATGAAGGACTCCATATCCTTCTACACTTTATCATTTAGTTCTATTTAAATTACTTTCTTTATTCTAACATAAAAATAATTTTTGCAAAGTAAAACCAAATCTAACTAACAGAGTAGTAAAAATTAAAGAAAAATTACTCTACTTACAAATAAGAAAACTTTAGTATTTTATTGGCTCTGTAAATGATATAAACTCCAAAACATCAATTGTGAAGGATGCTAAGAACTTGGGCATACAAAAAAAGGCAAACAAAAGCTATGAGACAGTTACAAATGTTACCAGCAGGTAACTAACCTCATCCAAGTACTTTCAGTATGGCCCCCTTAGCCTCATCTGGACAGTAACTAAAATTTGGCTTCCTAGTGTATCAGTCACTTGTAGCAAGTGCTTGAAATCCTCATGCAGTCAAATCACGTATCTTTCAAACCCTTTAGTAAAATTACTTCTGACTTTCTCCGACACCTAAAGAAGTCCACGCAATGCTTGAACTGATATTACTTGAGAAAATATTTTAATTTCTTGTGTGAGACCTTTTTTTTTCTACTCTGATTTTCTATATCTCTGGTTAATGTAGGTTCTGCTTGTAAAGGTAAATTACAGATTAATAACAACCACAATGCCAAAATGTTACAGAATACATGGTAACCCATGGTCTTTTAGGATAGTCCTTCTCTTTTCTGGCTGATTAGTCTATCTGTTTATTAGACTGCAATGTCAGTTGCTGTTGTGTATAAAGTTTTAGATTTCTGTTGCTGCTTGAAAGGCTAGCTAGTACCATATTTGCCAAAATAGAAATTAAATTAGTCAAGGTAAAAGGGATCACTCCAATTTCTAAACATTTCTTTGCATCTGTTAGATCCTGATATAACACACTAAAGAGGTGGATGCCCACCCAGAGAGTACTATTAGGCTGTGAAAAGGTGTATTGGATGCTTAAGACCAAGTGCCAGATTTTCAGCAGGATTAAACTGCTATACCTTCATGGAAATGAATCACAGTGACCACTGCAAATATAATAGCAGTGGGAACTGTGGGGAGGGAGTTGGCTGAACAGTGATAAACTGAGGTATCTCTTGTGAATGTTAGAGGGCAACTTGGTAATCAGAAGTTGTTAAAACAGTTGTCTGAAATGTTGCCACTGGACAGGATCTTTCTAAGCAAATGAGTAATCCCGACAGTACTAATGATACCAATTTATCACTGAGGTTCTGTTTGTCTGTTTTGTAGTTTTAAATGTTACAGGAAAATGGTAGTGGCTGGTTGAATGCCTTTTTCTTTTTTTTCTTTTAATGAACATTTTAAGTACATAATTTTACTTCATTTGTACCAGAAAATTGTCCAAACACCTTCATCAGAAAAAAGGCAAATCTGTTCAATACTATCTGAACAGCAGGCAGTAGTTTCTTTATTGAACAGAAAAGCTTTAGCAAACCTTAACCTATACACATGCTTGTACTATCAGTCTGTTTATGCGCTCAAAAGTTTAGGGAAAATATGGGTGCTGCTACATAATAAACAATGTTTTGCTACCATTCCTTTTTATCCAGGTGGTTGATTATATGGTATGGGATATTTTTGCAGGTGGTATAGAAAATCATATATAGCAGCTGCTGTACCCACTGAGCAGCACTTTGCTAAATGACACAGCACCGACCACATATAACAGCATCTAATGACTCTAGAGTGGTATCTTTACTAGATATATATTTTCTTCAATGGGAAAGAGCCTTCAAAGAGACTTTTACCTGCTTCTGTTTTTCTTGCATGCTGTGTTAGGGAAAAAATATTCAGGAGAAACATAGGTGATTAAAAAATCCTCCACAATAATACAATCTTGCTAATAATGCAAGCTTGCTAGGATAGCAGAAATTAGCTGTGTGCTGGATGGTGTGGCATGCTGCCACTAACACTTGGCAGAATTCACTTGCTGCTGGCACCGGAGATGTTAGATGTACTAGCCACTGGGCTTCTGCTGTAAGCACTTTACTATGTAGAATCAATATCAACATACTGTATAAACAAGTAAAAAAGTGATAGCAAATAGCATTTCAAACATTTTGCATAAATCTGAAAATATAATAGCACTTGAAATTTCTATTAGCATTGTATTTGAATACCCTGATTATCACTGAGCAGCATTAAGTTTAGCTTACTGAATATCAGTCCTGTACTTGCTTTGCCTATGAGTCAATACTCATAGGTGTGAAGAAGGCAGCAGCACAAAAATTCTCATCACTTGGTACCTTATGGGAAGGCATACAGGGCATTTTATTGCTCTTTGTGCAATTACTAGTCATATTGATCACTTGCTTATTTCAGTTAATAGTGGATAAGCTGTCTGCTTCCCATCCCTGCTGTAATTAATGAAAGTAGACATTAACTATCAGTGGAACAACATAACTGCTACTCTACCTCCTATGCTTCTTTTTTGGAAGTATGGGATATCTTATGGCCAAGTTTGTTCCTGGAGTTGACATCAGATTAAGAACTTTTTATAACTAAATGGTGCAAGGCTGTAGTAGAAACACCATCTTTGCTTACATTTTTTCCTTCATTTTGATAGCGAAAATAATATTTTTAAGGAAAAGATTGTCCACACTTGGACTCCCTGAAATACCTTGTATTTTAGATAATGAGAGCACTGCTACTCTGTCATAAAAACAATATG
The DNA here is from genome assembly GCA_013400695.1 of Neodrepanis coruscans. Classification (NCBI taxonomy): domain Eukaryota; kingdom Metazoa; phylum Chordata; class Aves; order Passeriformes; family Philepittidae; genus Neodrepanis; species Neodrepanis coruscans. Next base: position 8,994 of record VYZS01090864.1, on the reverse strand, counting down.
TTTGCTTCTTTCTCATAAAACACTATTATAACAACTCACCACTATTGCAGGGTTTGTGTGAAAGACTCATGATACTATGTGCTTGTGCCGCGATTCCAAGTTCTCGAAGTCGAAGACTATGCTCCAAGTCCATTAAATCCATCTAAACATGGACTCCTTTACTCAGTTGGAAGCTGTCAAATCACTGAAGAAGAATTAAACAACCACATACAGTATTGCTTCCTGCTGTGGCTGATGGAGATACACAGTAACTTTATACATTGACATTATTATTTTCTTTCTTGTAATAAAATGTCCTCTTCTGTGCAAAAAGAATGTGACATTCTCATCAGTGTTTTGCCTTTTTTAGGTGTGATTAAGCTATACTAGCTATGGATAAGTTTTCTAATAGAAGGAAGCAAACCTTCTGACATCACACTAAGTTGGGTGAATAAAATAAATGCAAACTGATATTAGCAAGGGCAGAAAGAGACGAAAAGATGGACTGTGTGATGTATGCATCTCTAGGTCTCCAAAATATAAGAAATGGAGGGGAAGAGAATACTCCCTATGTTAAATTATTCAGATTAAATTAAAAAAAAAAAAGTAGACAAAGGCAAACGAAGCAGCATACATAAATACACATCAATTTACATGAAACTAAGCAGTATAAGATGTTCAAACTTTTCCTGATTCTGGTCCCATTTAATATCTTGTATAGTATTCAAGACTTTTCTTTTTTCTTTCCTGCTACTAGCAGTCCTTTCAGGAGCATGTTGACAGCTTTGAGCTGACAGAGAATCATTATAATCAGTGTAGAAGACATGGAGTCACAATGAGAAAGGAATTCATGTTTGCAGTAGTGGGGACCACACACTGTGATAGTTTGCATTAGAAACTCAGCAGGGGGAGTGTGAAAAGCTGTAGCATTATAGTAGATATGAGGGCTTTCTGGTATGAATAGGTCGTTTGTGTTCAAGTACCTGTCTAACGTGTAACAATCACAAAATATTATCATATTCAGCAGGGCCATTATTGTTGCTGCTCGAATATGTAGCCTCTTAAAATCCCTCATGCTCTCAAAAATGAAAAAGATACAGCATCAAATGCTGGATTCCCCCTAACCATATCAGTAGTCCATTTCAGCATACCTTACCACAAAAAAGCAAACACATGAATAGATCAAAACTGCATACAACACTTATTATGTCAGAGCAAGGTTTTAATTTCTTCCAGTTTTTAATTTCTTTCTTCTCTGTTTTTTACTTTGAGCTTACAAGATTAACTGTTGGCAGTTTGAAATTACAAACAAATATCTAAGAAATAGAGATCAAATAGCAGAAGTTTTATTTTAAGGTCCTTGTTATGGTAGCAAAAGCTATATTTTATCCCTGTTATTACAACACCATGTTGGAAGAATGTTAGGGTTGTATATGAAGGCACTTAAAAGCTGAGATATATCAGAAATACCTTTCTACTTTGCCCAGTGAAATGGAGAGGTGTTGTCTTCATTTTACAAATGAGTAACTCTAACAGGAAAAAATTAAGACCAAGGGATATGTTTATTTTGGCTGCTTAGGTAGAGATATCATGAACCTGATTGTCAGAACACTTAGAATTTAAAGGAGCCAATGAAGTCTACTTTAGGTTAGACATCAAAATGGCTCAAAATTAGACATCTCATGTTAGTGGAGGTGAATCAAAGAAGCACAAAATCCCACTCTAAATGTTCAGAGAACTTCTCACATTGACTTCAGAGTCAGTAAGCATTTTGGAAAACAAAACTGCTANCTGATGGGAAAACCCAGGCAGAGGTAACCTTGGTAACCTGGCTACTCCTCCCAGCCGGATGTGGGCACAGGAAAGGAGTTTTTTTTTTTCCTTTGTCTTCCCCTGTGGTTTAAACCAAACCATTACACCAGGAAATTAAGACTAGTCAATTAGCACATTGTGCTTTCTCTTTGCCACAGCTAATCTCAATAACCATCACTTTAGTATCCAAGTATTTGACATTATATAAGAATAAAAGAAATCAAGAAAGGAGTGCAAATAGCTAAATTAAATATTTTTGCTCCACAGGGTCAGGATGTACGTCTACAGCTACATTATGGGAAAAAAAAAAAAAAAGGACAGAGGAAGTAACATTCTACACAGGAACCTGATCACCCACAATTCTTAATGCTTTTTACCTTGTATCTAGTTCAGTCTGTTCCAAGCAGATTTCTTTGTTATAGGGATAGCTCCTAGTAGAGTGGATGCAAGTTAATAAGGTATTTGTCCTTAGGTTGAAAGACTACTCGTTCTTTATTTGACTGATAACCATACTGATATTTACTGATGCAACCCCATAAGTGCTTATTTCTGAACGTCATCATCACGTATGTCCTGACAAACCTGAAAGCTCAACATCATAGCTACATTTTAGCATCATTCACAAAATAATGTGGACTGATAGACAGGCTCAGAGTTATGAAAACTCTAGTAGCAGGTAATTTCCAAACACTAGTTTCCCCTATAGAAGTTTGGTATACTTTCTCAAAATGGTAATCTAGACCTAAGTCTCTCCTCTAAAAGATGAGGTGTAAGACCATGTCCCAAGTGAACAGAATAAAAAAAAAAAAAGGATACAAGGATTTCCGAGGCAGGCATTTCTCATTCCCGCTAGTGCAATTTGCTCTGCTATGCATCAAGTAAGACTCACTGAAGTAAAGAATTCAGTCTTTCCAACTAAATATCCTAAGCACTGACTTCTAGAAAAAAATTTCCACCTACTGTTCCCTTTTTTAAGAGTCGTCTGAAATGTCAGACTCTCAAAGAAAGAGCTTTGATATCTATTCCCAGGAAAAAGCAGAAACTAAACAAATCTTTTAAGAGTGAGGAACTGTTTGGTAGTCAAAGTTAGGAGTTAAATCACCTAAGAGGGAACTTAAATATTAGCATTATTCAGAATTACAGAATAGAAAAAAATTACAGAAGAAATCAAATAATCGAAAAAATTACAGTAGATACTTAATTTAGAAGCTGAGAATTTTGGGGAAATAAGGGCTGTCTAAAAAGTATCATAAAAATGATTTGTCAGTCTAGTCAGAGACAGAAAGCTGTAAGCAAAATACAACCTATACACCTCATGGACAGAGAACATATATGCAATAAACTCTTAAACAAAATAAGGTAAAAGTACGTATTTTATCACTGATCCTTGATTATTTCTGATGTTTAAACAAAATGTAACTGCAGTTGAAAGAGCAGTACTTTCTACTAAGGAAGAACAAGGACTTGCTGCAAGTAACAAGTGGTGCAGATCAGGCATAGTGTCCTTACCTGAGAGAAACAACACTTCAGCAATTCTTCTTTCTTCTTTCATTTCCCATTTTAGTACAATCTGTGGTACACTTTGATGTAGATATATATTATCTCCAAGTTTCACCATACAAGAGATTCATTATAGATGTTAGATGCATGGACTTTGTTTTCTCCTTGTTATACTCTGAAGTGGGTTCTCACTAACTCCTTCAGTTTTATTCTTATATGACAGTATGTGATCTGTGTTTATGCTACTGTGGTCTTACATATTGTCTTGGGCCTGTATTTTCAAGGTCTTTGCTACCTTCTTGAGTTTTTACACTTAGGGATCACTGTTATACAGCACACAATTCTAGAAGGAATATAAGAGCCTTCCTGATAAGGTGAAGCCATGATTTTAATATTCTTAGTGTTCAAAATCAAATCTTCCTGCTCCTATGAAAATTAATTTACTGTGCTATATTAGACAGAGATATTTTCACTTCTTTAAGTCAGGTAGATACAGGGAGATGCAGCAGAAAGGTCAAAAGTTACTGAAAGAGTTAAAAAGGTAGACGACAAACCTACAGTGTTGGCTGTTTTGGTTTGTTTGCATTTTTAGTTTTCCGGGCTTTTTTCGTTGGTTTGATTTGATTTGGTTTGGATTTGTATTCTGTTTATATTCTGTGACACCTACATGGGAAAAAGAAATACTCAATTACTACTTCTAAGACTACTACTTTGTTCGCCATGTGTTTAATGTAAATTAGGTACCTAAACTTTGCCTAACTCATGCCATGAGCCTCAGTACTTGCCTAACGTCACAGTACAAAGACATAGCAAAATAGGATTTGGTAACACCTCATATTACTGTAATTCTTTAACCATCAGACCATGCTTGCATTATAGTATTCTTGAAATTAAATTGAACTCACGTAATTAAGTGGAAGTATTTCATAAACTGACTTCAGCATAGAATTTACACCATATCTAGAGTTATGCTATTGCACAAAATTAAAATATTTCTTTTTGTGACACAGTTCTGCTTGAGTTCTCATTGTTACATGCCCAGCACAATATTCTCTGTGTTCAACTTCAGAACTGGCAAGCAACAATAAAAAAGCATAAATTTGGTAGATATCTAAATAAATTAAACATGCCACAACTCCTAATTACCCACACAACAACTAAAATCAGGTTTGTATAAGCAATATTCAATGTGCTACTTTCATCTGTGCTAGCTACCCTAATTGCCTGGGCTGAGAGGATTATAACTTGGAGAAAGAAAGGTATTATGTTGTATCACTCCATAGCTAAGAGATTTTTCCTAAAGCGCAACAAAGGAAAACTATTAGAGCCACCCATTCACCTCCATCCCCATTAATAATGACATTTGGAAGAAAAAAAAGCAAGTTCATCAAAATGAACAATATTTGATATCTGAAGGCTGATTTATTTCATATGTAAAACTAAACTGTTGTAAGGATTTTTGTGCAATACAAACCTGTTAAATACTTAATGGAGCATAACCATAAAAATGCATTCTTTAAGGCAGAATGCTGGCAGCAACACTGCTGCCATCTGATTGGTGCATTAGCAGTCTTGGTTGGGATAGAAGAACACTAGTGTCAAGGAAATCTCATTAACAATCCTTTCCTTTAGTAGATAATAGACTGTGTGGCTGAACTATGCTGCTGTTTGTTTTCTGATTTATGCTTTCCAATTTTAGACTCTAAGCAAGAAGATTTTTATTAGGAAAATATTATGTTATGTTATATTATAGTATAGCATATTATATTTAATTTACATTGTAAGAGACTAGATACAAGAAATTATGCTCTCTGAAATGTATATTCATTTTAATATTAGATATTTAATATTAGATAGTTGATGAATAAAAGATAATAAAAATCAGCAGAAGAATTCACAACTTTTCTTTCCTGCAGCAGCACAGTAATTTCTGAGCTATGGCAGCTTTCCAGTTGCTTTCTCTTCTGTCAATCCCTTTTTCTTGCCTCTTTGGTTCACCATGATCCAATTTAAACAGAAGAGATGGAAGGTGTCCCTTACCCTCTTTGAATCCCCTTGTTTCAGCTAGTAGGGGCTTTGAATCAGTTCCATAGTTATTGTACAAAAGGTGGGCACTTCTACATTAGCCACTTCTTGTCTTCTGACACAGAAAAAGTCTACTTCATTAATCATGTGCCTTCACATGAGAACCCCAAGTCTGGATCCTCAGAAGGAGGAAACCACTGTAAAGACGTGTTTATGTAGTTATTTCAGTAAGGCCCTAAATCTTCCCTTTGAGGTTTACCAGCTGAACCATCAACCTAATAAAATGTAACATAGTGCAATTCGGAGCTTCTCTGAAAGACAAAGTACAGCACTGCAGGTAAACTGATGGCACTTAGAATCCGAAATCAAACCCACCCTTCCTGCTGCAGGGATAAAGAGCTGTAATAGGTCTGTAGTTCAAAGACTTCCATCTGAGTGGTGTTCAGGGAGCTTTTTACTTATTTTATTTGGGAAAGTTTTTACTTGGTTAACTACCACTTCCAATTAACACACTAAAACTAGGATGTTGAAACCCTAGCTCATTTTTTTTAAAAAAATTAATCTTTTTGGTTATGGTTCATTGTCATCTTTTTTATTTTTTTTTCTTTGTTTGAGCTAACTGGAATTGCTCACAAAGTCTTTCAGAAGTAAAAGTAATTTAAGAAGTTGTTCCTTGTTGCATTTCAGCTATTACATTCCAGCTCCCAGCTTAGACTTCATAACTGACTGTGTAGACAGGCTTAGTGTATGTTAACATATCAAACATGGGCATAAATCTGACATGTTAGCAGGTCTGCTCTGATTAAACTTAGGATCAAGAACTTAATTGCATTACTATATAAGCACAACCTTTATCAGATTACTAACCTGAAGAGAAGGGCAAAAACACAAATGTCTCTCTGTATGTATGATTTTAGATTCATAAGTCTTATTGACTGAACCCTATTCATCCTCAGAAACTTCTTTGGAGTAGTTGCATAGAGAACACAATCCCTCCATTTGTAAAAGCTGAATAAATTTATCCTGCCCCTGACATTTTCTTTTAAGTGTCGGAACAACTAAACTGGCTCTGGAAACATGCATTCTGGATCTTGTCCCATGTAGTTGCCATAACAATCAGAATTAGAAGTCTGTTTATGAATTAAACCCTAACACTTTTGCATAGATGAGGTGGGAACGGGATTCTCCTTTCCTCTGACCAGGTGCTGCCTTTGGACAGTTAGGAAAGAGGACTTTAGTGGCCTGTTGTGGGGTAAAAACAAAAGTTCCTGGAGCTAAAACCTGATTTTCCCTTCTCCGTTTTCCCCCTCTCTCCAGGGGGACTGGGAGGGGGCTTTTTGGTTGGTTTTTTTTTTTTTTTTGAAGTTTCCCGCAAGCCCGTGCGGACGGGGGTGCCCCTCCGCCATGGCTGCAATGTGCCCCTGGTTCACGGGGCAGTGGCAAGCGATGCCGTGCAGCACGGGATCATCCCAGCACCAGCAGGGTGCTCCACTGGCCACCGGTGGTTTTTTTATTTGGTGCAGCTCCACTGCCATGGGTGTGGCCCCACTGACACAGCACAGTGGGCACGGTGCTCCCCTGGCCCGCCCTGCGAGCCCGGCTTCGCTGTCACGGGTTAATGCTGAAAGAATGTTTTACCATTCATCAAGTGTAATAAATTACTAGACTTCTCTGTGTACAGTGATTTAAATAAAAATTATTGTTTTCTGCTCGAATGTGATAATGGACTTTGGTCGATGGATTAAAACTCACCAAACTTCTATATGTTTAAAAAAATAAACTCTTTTTTTTTCTGATTAATTTTGCTTAAAGTTACAATATTAAGCATTTGTTAGACTGAGATGCCACTTGATCATCTTTAGGCCTATTCATTGCAGAAGACAAAAGGCAAATACAAACCCAAAAATATCAAACTGCACAATAATTTTATAGAAAAAAATTAAGGAAATATAATGGCAATATGTTTGTTCTATTGTGCGTGCTTTGGCTTCTTATAGACCCGTATGTTTGCTTAATTTGCAATTTATACAGCACCAGTAATTCTGACCGCTTATTTTAAAATGCAGCAAGTTTAAAAACAATTTGAATATTTTTCTCTGATTTTTCTATGGTAGTTAATGGATTGTCATGTGAAGGCAAAAGAAGTCTATTCAAATGAAAGCAGAAAAGAAAGATCCTTAGTTTTATTTCCTTTTTTTATTTTATCCCCAGAGTAAACAAAGGTAGCTGGACAATAACAGAGAAAGATGATGAAAGTTTATAAAATGTAGATGGGATTAGTCTCCCCTAGTTTTTGAGGCATATGAAAATATAGCTTGAATCTAGATTGATTTTTCTGTGTTTCTACCATAACCAGTAAAGACAAACAAACATATCTGAAGGGCAGTTCCTCACTTGTGGTGATATGCAAAACATATTTCCTATTATGTTTCCTTACATTTATCTAAACTGATTTTCAAACTAATATCTTCCAGATTGTAGATTTCCTTACGCATATGTAAAGGGCGCAAAGAGCTCGGTTCAGCTGTCCACATACTTCTTTCACAATGTCCTGGACTCTACTGCTGGCTTCCGTTAACCCTTCAACACACCTCTCCCATGACTATGGTAGCATATGTTAGACTTGGCAGACACTCTTGGACATTTTAAGTAGTACAAAATTGTCCTAAAAGTCAAGCTCAAAGTGATCAGTTAAATCTTAGTTGATTTGAATGGGAATCTGTTAATCTACATTTACACATCTACAGCTACATGTGATTTGGATGATCTGAATTCCTATTGAACTCACTCTGAAACAGCAGATGAGATTCAGCTAACGACACACAGGTATCTTATTCAATTTGAGATGCCCTAAGCTCTCAGAGACCATAACAAACTGGCAGGCAACAAGATTTGGAGGAGACCTGAATCCTTCTTAAGAACCAGTTAAAAGCCAGGTGGAATATACTCATGGCATATAAAATTGCACTAGACATTTATGTGTCACCAGATTAATTGCTTCTCTAATTGCTGCAGTTCATGAGGTGCAGAAGAGTTATTTATCTCATCCCACAGAAATCTTCTACATCTGATCATCTGAATAGTTCTCAAGAACTATACTGTCTAAAATTGTATTGGTTGTAAAGGAAGGCTAGCCACTCTGCTTCAAGGTAGAGTCTGCCTTATTCTGAAAATTGATCTCACTCAAGGCAGTTAGGATGAGCAGACTCCCTTCCCTGAAGTGACAGAAATTCCATCTTGTCTGTTATTGGTGAAGTAAGGGCCAATAGAATTAGCCCCTAAAACATACAGAACATCAGACATTTTCACAGTAGGTAAATTCACAGGCTTGGAGAATTTTTGAAGTTGCATATAGATTTATCTGCTGAGGGATGTGAGACACTTGATTATTATATTAATTATTGGCTTGGATCAACTCAAGTGTGTGTGTGTTGGGGAAGGGACAGGTTGAATTTCAGGAACATGAGCTGGTACCGTGTCACACACACCAGCTCTTTGAAGCCTCCTTGGACAAGCCTGGAGGAGCTGCCAGTGAAAGCAGCTTGGGAGCATTGCCCCAAACCATGCCTTGCCCCCAAACCTAACCCTGAATTCACTGGCACACCGACAGCTCTGCCCCTTACGTGCTCCAGAGCTCCAGAGTGGCCAGCAAGCTGGAAGTCCCACCTGATTGGGGCG
>VYZS01090794.1:0-10349 GCA_013400695.1 Neodrepanis coruscans | reverse complement strand
TCTTTTACAGCAGTAGCCAGGTTGAGTTCCAATTGAGCTTTCACCTTTCTAATTTTCTCTCTATATGATCTAACTATATCCTTATGTTCTTCCTGAGTTTCCCACCCCTTCTTCCAAAAGCCATAAACTGTCTCTTTTTGGCATGTTCCTACAAAAGTTCTGCATTAACCCAAGCTGTTTTTCTTCCCAAATGGCTCCTCTTTTGGCACATGGGAGACTCCTTTCCTTCAAGATTTCCTCCTTAAGTATGTCCAGACATTCTGGAAGCCTTCATCATTAAGGACTGTTTCTCAAGCAGCTATTTGAACCAGTGTCTTGAATAGGCCAAAGAGTGTCCTCTAGAAGCCCCAGGTTTTGTTGACCCACTTCCTTACTCCACCAAGATCAAAAACTCTATCATTTCACAGGCACTTTGTCCAAGACAACCTCTGACCACCAAATCCCCTACCAGCCTTTTTCTCTTCATAAACAGCAGGTTTTCTCTTCATAAACTAGCAGAGCCCTGGGATGCTCACTAAACAGCCGTGTCAGGAAGTTATCTTTCACACACTCCAGGAACCTTCTAGAACACCTTCTCTCCACTGTGTTGAGTTTCTAGTAAGTGTTGGGTTACTGGCAAGGACTTCTAATAAGTTAAATTGCCCTACAAGAAAAAGGGATAGCTATTGTGAATATCAGCTAGCCACTTACAGAATGTTTCATCTGCACCTCCATCCTGACTGAGTGGTCTATAGCAGACTCACACCAGAGTGTCTGCATTACTAGCCTTCCCCCTGAATCTTATATAGCCACTTAACCTTATCACTGTCCTTGTGCTATTTACCATGAAAACTCTCCCTAATCTACAGAGCCACTGCATTTCCTTCCTCACCTTCCCTTCTAAAGAGCTTACAAGCATCCATTGCAGTACTAGTCATGAGATTCATCCCACCATGTTTCCATGGTTGCAACTAAGTCATAGCTTTCTGCTGTGCAATAGCTTCCAGCTTCCAGCTTCCAGCTTCTTATGTGTGTTACCCATACTGTGTGCATTGGTGTAGATGCACTTTAGCTGTGGAACGTGAGTATTTTTCCAGTGNTTGGAAGGAAGGGGAGAGAATTAGAGAGATTTTTAAAAGGGCTGGTGGGCGCAGACTTGCTCTTGTCCGTGGGCTGTGCTGAGAATGAAGGTGGTGTATACCAAGTCTCAGCCGTCTCCTTTGGACTGCTTGTTTTCCTCATCCTATACGCAGTCTGTCACCTGGGTCTCCAGCTGGGTGTCCGGGGTTTTCAGACTTTTCCCCTACATCCCAACCTGTTCTGTGCTTCCCGCAGCAGAGGATTGCTGCAGACTCTTAACTCTGGCTACACAGCAGCAGCAGCAGAATCAGCTCTCTGCTTACTGCCTCTATCCTTTTTGTTACATATTCAACAATCATTACATTTTAGGTTTTTGGGGTGGTTTTGGTGGCTGGGTCCCAGGTATTTGGGTTTCTTGGGGTCGTGCATTGGGGGCGTGGTCTCAGGTGTGGGGTGGGCGTGGCTGGTACCATTTATATATTTTTTAATATATATATATATCTTTTTATTCATATTTCTATTTTTAATAAATCTTGTGTTTCCTCTAACGAGCTCTTGTCCAAGTGGTGGTTAGATAACCCTCTCACTGTCTCAAACTGAGACAACTTAACAGACTGGGGACAAAGAAGTAGGGACAGATCAACAGAGAATTAAAAAACTCTTATATATAAATTAGTCTCTAGTAAGTGCAGCTCACTCAAGAAAATAGTACTTACGGTTTTCTGCAGAGGGGAATGCAAGATTTTTTCAGACAAGAATGAAAGGACAAGCAGATTATAACCTATGCTGAGAGCAGGTCTTTGGAAATACAGACACAACTCTTGTCCACAGTCTAAGGAATGCTGATGCATCTTAAATTTAATTCCCAGAGGAGGTGTCTTTGTGTCTTTTAAATCAGAAAGTTTTAGGCAATTTTCCATTCCAAGGCACCTTCATGATTCTTTCTCACTCATCTCACTGTTTGATGACCTAATCCTACCTAAAGAGTCAGCAACATTCACAATCCATTATTTTAATTCTTAATTTACTTGCAAGACTGTGCTGTAACACCATAGGGATATTCTGAGTTTGAATGAAATACGGTTCTGTAGAGAGTGAAATCTGGCTGCAAATACAAGATCAATATTTCAGTGACTTCCTATTTTGAGGCACGAAAAAGGCATTTCAAGGCTCTGAGAACTTTTTACGACCTTTGCTTTCAGGCAGAAAATTCTTAGTAGTTACATGTTCAATTTCTAAAACTCCTTTGCAGCTGGCCATAAGTATTTCTCCAAAAGTCAACTGCTAACATATTCAGATAAGCACAGCTAACAAGAATGTCTCTAGAAAAAGCCTTGTCATTGCCAACAAAGTTTATATTTTCAGTATCTATTTAAAACTAAGGCAATTTTGTCCTTGCTCAAATACTGGACAGAAATAAACTTGATCTCTCTAGGTGCAGGCTGAAAAAAAAGGCCTAATATCTACACTCATACATGTCAAGCCCAAAGTAATCAGTAAAATATCTTGCTGATACGTAGGAGCTTTTGGTAGATCTAATTTAGCACTGTATTAGCACTCCTTTACCTATTCCTGCCCTAGCACTTTTGACAAGTGTGAATCCCAGGAGACTAACAGTGTCTGCTGAGCATCAAACTGCTGTTCACTTATAGTCAGGTGATTATCTGGGCATCCATCATCAAATATTTCCACAAAATATATATACATTATTCTAAAGAAAGAATAAAATAGATTTTAATAATTCTTCTGTACTACAGAAAGACCAGTTTCTAGTAAGTAGATTTCAAAGGAAGAGTTCAACAGAGAGATTAAGGTCAAAGGAAAGAAATAATTGTAGTTTCTAATACCACTTCCCCAGCCAACCCCAGTACAATTTCTGCCAGTCACTCTTGAAGAGAGGACTGGATATAGGCAGGGTTCAGGAACTTTGTGGATTTCCTGTGGGAATTTTTCTTCCTGCAATGAGGTCCAAAGCTACAGAGCTAATTCTGTCTGAACTAGTAACTTTTCTGTACATTAAAACATTAAAATAAAAGAGCAAGACACTAGATAAATAGAAGCAAAGATATGAAGATCTCTTTTAAATCAAAACCATAGACGTTTGATGCCATTTCAGATACATCAATATAAATTTATCAGCTTTCAACTGCCAACTAAAAAAGCATCCTTCTCCATAGTTTCAGTATGCTATCTGTCATCCCCATGCTTATGTCTCAGAAAAAGTGGACAACTCAAATGGTAGTAGGCATGTACCAGTGAATAAATAGATTCAACACGTCAGATCATAATTTTTCAGAACGGGTTGTGTTGATATACGATTGTTTAAGGGCATTATTTACATTGAAACACTTTAAGAAAACTTTATCTTCCTACCCTAAAATCTGGAAAACACCTTACTGAGACAATCTCTATTCTATTTCTTCCAAAAAATTTATGTATGTTTCTTTACGCATCAGATATGTTAAGGGGGAAATGGTGATTACTTAAAAGGGACAATCCTTAGTTCACAAATAAAAGTGCACTGTTTGAGTTTTGAACTTCACTAAAATATCACTGTAGAAGAGTTGAAGAGTAGCGAAACAAATTTCAGTTGACCACTTTTACCCAGCCTATCACACTCTCCTTGTCATGGCTCTCATGGCTGGAAGATTTTATATCAAATCCATTCAATTCTTAAAGCATTCTGTATTTCAATCAATTAAAGGTTTCAAGATATATATCAGCCAAAATTAAAGTTGTCTGAAACACTTAAACAATGCTGTGCAGAGTGGCTACCTTACAGAATCATAGGGAACTTTCCTCTATAGCATTGGGAAAAAGCAAAATGCACAAGAATAGATGAAATAGAAAACGTAAAGGCCTTGTAAATAACATGAATATTATATATATTGATTATTATGGTTAGATTCTTAATATTATGTAACTATTTCAACACTAAGTTAAAAAAACAAAGTATTAGATATCATACAAGAAAAATGCCTACCTCAAATAATTACATTACAGTCAGTCATGTCCCACTAGCCACGTTCTTATATGCCATCCAGGCTAATGCAGAGACCTGCATATACTGAAATACTAAGTTTTCATGTTCCCACTGCCTCCTAATTGTCCAAGCATTAATCAATAACAATTACTTCTAACTACATACACTAAATATCAGTAGACTGAAAAATCTTTTGATGGATCATTAAATAAATATAATTTTCTCTTATAAAAGCTCAGATAGCAATATGGGGAATAAAAGCCTATGCCCCGGGCCAGACATTTTAAAATCCAGGTTAGTAAAGCTATTCAGGAAATAATAATGCAATTTTCTACTTCAGAAACAGGTTATTTTGTCTAAATAATCAAGAATTCTTTCAAATGTCCAGCTGTGAGTGAGTTTCCATTTGAACAGCTTAATTCAGATGCGAAGTGACATCTCGGTACAGCAAAAGTCAAGCATCTCAAGAAAGCAATAGTCTTGCTATCAGGATACCTATTCCAAAAGCTGTTTCATGCATTTCTAATCCTTATGCTGCTGAATATATAACTGGTGAATTTGACATTTCTCTCTCTCTCTCTCTTACTTTCATCACTTTTTATTTCCAAAACTCCAGTTTCCTCTGTTGCACAGATTTTATAGCCATTTCATATGAACATATTAGAAAGAGCATAAAGATAGCTTTTAACACTGGTACACACACTCAGAAATTTAGGTACTTTTAGCGATACTTATATGGCAAAACACAGTAATCTGATCAGATTTAGAAGAATGTTTCTGCCAAAATATTTTGTCTGTCAATTAATCAATCTGTTTTCTCAAGAGAAAAATTTTAGTATCAGATGATTTTTTTATGACAGAAAAGTTTATTCAGTTACAAATTCATGGATTAATTTGATGCAAGAGTAGAAAATACGGTTTGCAAGACAGGGTGATAACACTGTTCACACCCTCACTCAGCAGAAGGAAGTTTTAAAAAAATATAACACGCTGGGCAAACTCAGTTACTCTGGCAATATCTGTAAAAAAGTAAAAAAACCTCCTATGAAGGGAAAACTCAGTGGGCAAACACATAGTGTGCCTATAAAAAAGGCAGAGTTTTGTTTATAATAGCTCAACTACATTTGCATTGAAACTTATATACTACTATTCTGAAGCAAAAAAAAAAAAAATCACAGCTTCTTTAGAAGACTTAGTCAATAGTTGTTGTCACTGTTTCAAGAGGGCCACATTTTTCAAAATGTAGATGCTTGGGTATTGTTTGATAAATGTATCTAGGAAAGCATATCCTTTCACTCCCCAATAGCAGTGTGGATTTTTTCCTAAAAGAGAAGAGTGATGCCTTATACTGTGAAGACAGACTTAACTGTTGGGAAGCTAGCAACAGAGAACTGCAGTACTACAGTCTGCTGAATCACATTAGATGGCAGTCACTTATTTGTTCAAAGCTATGGGCAAGTAGATTTTTGCTCCAGCAAAACAGAGTTAGAAAATGAAAGACCCATTTAACATTGAGTAGGAAGAGAACTATATCTTTCAAATCTCCTTGAAAGTGGAACATTCAGAATTGTGTCTACTGCAATCCAAACAATGTGTTTACTTAACTCTGTTCTCCTCACATGACAAATTATTAACCTTTAACTTCTGAATGAGAGAAAAAAAACTAGAGAAATAACCCTGTTTCCAGCAGCACTTTGTTATGGAAGACATTCAGTTATACTTCCTTCATGCAATATAAAGAATAAGAAAAACATTGAATTGCATCCTCCTCTCACATCCTCGGGTTCTTTCAAAATCCTGATTAAATAAGCTTATCACTTGAATACAAGTTTTCCATGCTCTAGAGGTACTCTAGAAACTGCTAATGTTAAAAAAATACTTGTGTATTACCATATATGTCATTTAGAGAAGATCACAGATATTATTAGAAAAGTCAGATATGTATATAATCCTTTTAAGATAAAAAAAATTGAGAGATTTGGGAGGGAGGAGGGTGGTGGGGATGGGAAGTGAAATGTCTCTGAAGTTCCTAACTTGGAACTTTAGAAACTCTGCATTCAGAAGTCTTGCTTCCACATTTCATACATGGAAATAATACTTGCTAGTCTCATAACTATATTTCTAAAAATGGTCATTGAAAACACTGTGAGGACCTCATGAATCATGGCAATAGAGGTCTTGGAAAGAAAACTTCAGGAAGAGTGGTAAACAGAGACATAAGGAATTTTTAATAAATAGCATTTATATTTTCAATAACATTTCTGATCATAGAAGAAAACATACCTTTCCAAATGGACTAAAATATTAGAAACAAAAGGAGAACGTAAGTCAGGAGACTAAGATAATAGCACACAGGGAAAAAAAAGTGCTTACTGTGGGGTTCCTAAAAATATTAAAAATGTTAGGAGAGCTGCTTTTAGAGGGAAGGTTACTAAATTTAAGAGACATGTGAAAAGCTAAGAGGTTTTGTGTTCATATGTGAACACAAATAACTCCCTCACTTAAGATTATTTTTCCACTCTGCTGTATTAAATTAACATTTGTATTGCAGTAACTTTAGGAAAAAAATCTTCAAAGAAGAAAACCTCAAAGATCAAAGACTAGCATTTCTCAAGTTTACATGCGACTTCCAAAAATGTGTACCTAGCCAGTTTCAACAGCCTGGTGACAAAATATTTGCATGAAGCCATATTTAATTAAACGGCCAAAGACTGTAATCATCTAATTATATCACTAACCTTAGTCTTGCACAGATTCATTGGAAAGGGACTCAGACAACAGCCAACAGGGAGTTACTGTCTGTGTCCTGAGAAATGGGAACACTTAGTCCATTATTTGTTTCTCCTAGCAAATTAATTTGTAGAGATCAATCACTGCACAAAGTACTTGCTAGCTAACAAAACCACATGCTTCTAAACAGTCACAGCTGCACTTACATTTTAAAGAACATTTGTATATTTAAAGATTTCATCAGCTAGCTCTTAGAGACATATGAATCTCATTTGTTTAGGTTTACTTTAAGTTCAATGATCTCTGCTTTAGTCATTTTTTTCCCAAATCTGTTTTGAATTTCAGATATGAACAGTTCAAACGAGCTATCCTTCCATCCTGTGTGACTTCATTCTATTCCTCCCTGAATTAATCCTCCTGCCTTCATACATGTGATCCGATTACAGCTATATTCTGAATCCATATGACTCTTCAACTGCTATTCTTCTGCTTTTCTAAGGCTCCGTGAATTCCAGGAAAATCAGGGTGAAATTAAAATGCATATTTTGGATTATTTTACTAAAAATTATCTAAGTTCTTTTTGCTTTGCTTTTGTAATGTCTACCACTAAAGTTCTGATCGACATGAGTGGATGCTAAGTACCCAACATTTACACTATAGTCTCTTTGAGGTTTTCTAATTGAGATTAACTTTATTCTGATTACCTGAACCCTCAACCAAACTTTGATTATACAGTGACTTCTACAACCAGGCCTCTCAGGTAGAGTTCACAGCAGAGATTTTCCTCCTCTACTGAATTGCGCACAGTGGAAGCAGCTTCTAAATTAACATTGCAAGTCTAGCAGAGAGGCAGCTCACAAATACAGATTTTACACAAAACCAGCCAACAACATATCTTGTCCTCACAAAATACTTTTCAGAAATATATATCAGTTACATTGCAACATCACTGAAAGCCTATCAGAACCTTTCATTCAACAATAGGGGTTTTTTAGCATTTGTAGCACATTAAATTGAAATTGCAACATTATCATTAAAATAATTTCTCTGATGTTTCCCATGCAATACTTTTTAGTTTTAACTTAATGATAAAATGTCAAATTTTAGATTACCACTATTTCTTAGTACAGATAGTATCCCTTTCCATACTTATGTCAGCAGTAAAATATGAACCATACTGTTGGTGGGTACTTTTTTCTAAAAAGACTTTGATGTTTTCTTTTTGGAGTATAGTCTCCCTAACATAAGCTTTTATAAGGTTGGTTGAGCAAAATTATCCAAGCTCCTCATAGAAGAAAAGCGTTTTTCAGAGCTTCTTCCAGATGGCTAATATTGTTAGCTGTTGTAAATGTGACTACAGGTTAGAGAAAGAAAAAGCATTAAAAAGGATGAAGAATCCACATAATTTTTTGTGAACACAGTCTGTAAATATTCTCTGGGAGATCTTGTCCTAATCTGTTACTAAAAATACATGTTTTATTCTGCATGTGAAGATATTCCACCATCTTGTAATCATCAAAATCAGCTTTCATCTTTTCACATTCATGAGAAAAGTTCTGAGGAAAGCACAAGACATTGCTTGCCCTCTCACTGATATCCAAAGTTGTTTGTTTTACTTCTAAGGGCACTGGAGTTAGGCATGTAGCTCCAGGCTAGAGAGTTAAAGTATATTATTGTGTCCTTAACAATGGACTGTATGGGAGAACTGTTGAATCAAGAATGAAACTTCCTAGCAACCAGAAAGCAGTTAATGATTTCCAGTCAATTAAACATAGCACACTTATTACTCTTTTATGCTGGTATGGAAAATATTCAGTAACTATTTCCTTGCTATAAAAGGAACACATGAACTAACTATTATACTACGGTCACACACAAACATGCAACATTTTGATCCCCATAGAAGCTACAGAATGCTAAGTCATCTTTCTCACATTTGTTTTCAGTTTTCTTGGAACAAAGTGCAGACTACTAGCATTACAAACACATGTTTTTAATACAGATAAGCAGCCTGGAAAGCATCAGCTGGCAGAAAAGAAATCCTTGAGAAGCTGTAGTTGAATTCCTCTAAATACTTTGAGTGAATAGAGTTCTTGCAAAATATCCACGTGTTTTTCTTTCTACCACTAAAAAAAATAAAGTATATGAGATAAACCCAGATATTTGAGTGCAATTTCTTTGGGCAGAGCGAGGGGAAAGGAAAAAAGAGTCTGAAAGTAGGGTAGGAAATAGATGCATGCTTGCAAAATTAATTGTGAGACGGATGTGAACAAGTTGGAATCGGAAACATCTTAGAAGTCAAAAAGGTGGATTTATCTCACACACAAACTGTAGAAAAGCTGGTTTTTTTAAACAGTGCTGTAGTAAATATATTCAAAGTGAACTATATAAATCATTAATTTGGCTTGAATCAGTCAAGTCTGCATTTACTTGGACAATGGAATTCCTCTTGCAGAGAACTTCTCTTCATGTAGAAAGGATAGAAATTAACATTTCCTGGTTTTGTCAAACAGAAGCATGTTTTAACAGGACCCTGAAAATATCTGAAGGATCCTGAGAGCATCTGAATATAATAGTTTGAGGTGTTGTTTCTTCATGAACTGTGAGACAAGCATAGGACAGGTGACTGTATATTCTTCAATATAATAAAAAGTTCATTATAAACTGGTCACCATACTTGGTGCTTTCTGCAAGTATCAATTGCATGCATTATCTCCTGAGATATTTTACTGTGAGCTGCACTTTACCACCACACCTGATCACACAGCCTTATCTGCTTAGAATAATATCACCACAATTTTAACCCCAAAAAGGTAATATCTCGAAGAAGCATTCTTCTTCTTAGTACACACAGAAAAAGTGTACCACCAACCTCTGTTCCTCTTCTCATCATTATGCCTCCAGCCGGTTGTGAAGCAATCATCTGCTGGTAGAAGTGTTCACCCTGACTGCTTATTTAGTACTGCTCTTTCAGGCTGAAATTACCAGCAAGTTTGTAAACTGTGACCATACTAAACGGCAGAATGAGTTCTTAGATCTAGAGAAAGAATTATCAATTCATTACATACTAAAATAAGCTATTTGCCAGAACCCATTAGTCAAGTGTCCCCAAATGGTCAAGCACAATTTTCATCTAGGTATATTTCATCTATCATCAAATCAGAAATGTCAAGCATAATAACACATTTATTTGCTTATCAATCCACATCTTTCAGATTTTGTTCAGTATCAAAACCAGGAGACAATGCCACCACTATTTTAAAATTACAATGACACCAAAATACTGGAATGAGAAGATTCAGAAGACTGAAAATGGAGGAGCGAAAGAAATCAGACCCTAGAGAAGCATGCTATAAAGACTAATATACTACACATAATAAAAATACATTTAATACATGGTGTGAGGTCCAGAGGCATCTTTTTCTTTAGGCTTTAACTTTTTGGCCTTTCTGTTTTAAAAAGCACAAACCCAAAAGATGCAATTCATCATTTCCCAAACTGTAGCTCTTGGAATCACTTTATCCACTGATATAACATTTTGTTTTCTCTAGTGCTAGGAGATTTTTAGAAAATAATG
>VYZS01090769.1:11853-21949 GCA_013400695.1 Neodrepanis coruscans | reverse complement strand
CTTCAAATCAAGAGGCTTTCAGTCAAAAATGTAGAAAAAGGAAGTAACAATTATTTATATATATATATATATATATATAAAATAAAACCCAGAAATTAACAAACAGTAACACAACAGTAACAAGAAATATCACCCCAACAAACCCTAAACCCCATCCGTCCATGTATTTTTCCTTGATGTGGTCACAGCTGTGGGGGAAACAAGCAGGTTCTGCAGGCTCACCACACATGTGGGGGTTCCCCCAGTTTTGCTGCTGAGATGGGCAAGAGTCACTTGTCCAATACAGGAACAGTGGGAGATGGGGAGGGACAGATGGGCTGGCTGTGAGGTGGGACTTGTGCAGGCAGGGCTGTCTCTCTCTATCCAGGGTTGCTGCAGAGCCCATGTGGATACAGGAGCTGGGCTGGGCCAGGCAGAGACAACAGCAGAGGTGATCTGGTCACGGGGCAGCAGTCGGGACCTCTCCACCATTTGCTGGGAAGAACCGCACCAATGGGGCAGTGCCGGGGCCGTCTCCCAGGGGTTGCTCCCAAAAACCAGCAAGCTGGGCTCACCACCCAAAAGTTTTTATTGTCCAGAGTGAGGAGGGAGAAAAGGCAGGCATACTCCACCCACCCCAGCCCTCTTGTCCTTGGCCCTTATTGGTTTTGACCTCCCCTTCCGAGCACAGCCATCCTAGAGCAGGAATCTCCTGCAATCAGGGGCCATTAGCTCTCAGCCCGAAAGAAATGAAGTCTCCCACTCCACCCCCTCTGAGGAATTCTGTTCTCAGCTTAGTAGGTTACCTTTCCCTTTTGCAGTTTTGCCAGCATCTCATGATAGTAATGGGAAGATTTCACCAAAACAAATCTAACAAATAACACCTATCTATGTCCTTTAGCTACTGCTACAGTAAGGTAAACTAGTATGTTTTTTATGTAAGTGGCAGCCATTTCAGGTTGTGTTTGATCTACCTCATAAAAAAAAATGTTCAACTTGGATGTCATGGTTTAGGAATGGTATTCCTCAATTTAGTACATCCACTAAAAAGAAAACAACAAACTACTCCCCTCCTCCACTGAGAGAGACAAAAGGCAGAGATTATGTGTTGAGAACAATTTACTGGGAACAGCAATGAGGTAAGAAAAAACAACAGTAACAGCAGCAATATTAATAACAAAAGTATACAAAAAAAGGGTAATCTACGCACAAAAATCTCATAGAACAACATTATCCTGGTGCAACCCTGAGACAATAAATAACGTCTGACAAATTCCCAACCTCAGTCACTCGATTCACCACACTTCTCCCGAATGGAAACCACACCTATCTTCTCCAAAGCAAGAATTCCTTACTTCCACCCAACTTCCCCCACTCTCCCCAGCCCCAACCTAGACATACTCACCACCCACACAGCTCCAGGCTCCACCTCTCATGGTTACTGTGAAAAAATTAACTCTGTCCCGGCTGAAAACCAGGATATTAGGATCCAGAAAAGAACTTTTTAGAGAATAGTGGGAAATAAAAGAATACAGAACAAAAAGGCAGAAGCAACTACAAGTTTATTATTTTTCAGCATTTTTTTTCTAATAGAAAATAGCCATTGGAAGAAACAATTGTGCCTTTTATTTATTTTTTTTTGTCAGTTTTTATGAAAAGAAACTGATATGACAATCCCTTCAGTTTTAAATATCAGACTAACATTTTATAAGTTTTAAGAGGACAGAAAAAAAAGCAATTCTGTAAGGTTAAAATAGTTTAACTTTCATTATGTTGTGAAATTTATCAAATTTATTTCTATCTACTTCTTCAGTATAAACAAAGATTCAAGGTAAAATTCTATCTGGCACAATATTGTTAGAGAAAAATAGTTGTTTAGAGTTATGACTCTTTTTCATATCAAAGATCAGTTGAAGAGATAACAAAAAAATGTTTTTAACCAAAAGGTATAGTATTTAGATAGACAGACATACAGTTAAACAGAGCACACTATAATTGAAGTATTTAGTTATTCCTAGCTATATTTCGCATGACCTAGAAAAAGATGCAGGAAGTGTTTGGATTAGTGTGTACCAAGTATGGCAAGTGATACCTTCCAAAACATTCCTGTGCTATTATGATGTACTGATTTGCCGCTTTCTATTTCAAACTTTCGTACTGACTTGCTCTTACTTTTGTCAGACTGGTTCATAATAAAGTCAGTAGACTTTTTCTTACCTACCCCAAGAAAGTCAAACTAATTTCCTCTGTTTGTTTAATGATCAGAAAAGTTCCCTTTTTTTGTTCTTTTTCTGATTTCGTGAAATTATATATTTCTCCTCCTGTCCAGCTGACCAGGCTAATCCTTAACTCCCTTCACTGTGGTTCATCAAGACAGACAGAATATTTTATAACTGGATTAAGCCAGACTCTGTGAGCTATGTAAATGGAAATGTGCATTTTGCATGCAGTTGTCTAAATGTATTATTCCTATTGAAAAAGCTGCCCTCATTCCTAGTAGTATGTTTTTGTCACTTGGAAAAGCAGTTACATAAGAGAGTCCTGATGCATCGCAGTAATAATATGTCACGGAGAATTAGAGTTGTCTAAGTCTCATCTATCCCTTTCTCCTTTTTTTTTTTTTCCCCGAGATTATGTGTGGCATTATTCTTGAACTGAATTTCATTATAGGAGCATGCAGAATGTCAGAGCTGGGCCCAATTGCTTAAAACTTCAAGCAACAGTTTTATCTGTTAAGGGAAGAGCCTCAATAGACAGTGGTGTCATTCGTTCATCCTGTGTTCTCATGTGTGTGTGGACCTGCCTTGCTCGCCTTTCCAGCCTCAGAGTCCATTCTTGGCGGAGTCTGCAAAGAGAGTACAAGTGTGTCTGGGGCTTTTCAGCAGGGTTGAAGCTTTCCTCTCTTTCATCACTAGAGCACTTGTCCTGTATTTGTTTACCAATTACACATCTCTCTAGCTTGCTAGATTGGGAATGCAGGAGAGAAAGGGATAGTGCTGATGCTATCAGTGGTTGAAATTGCTGGATTCCAAATGAGTCGAACAACTGCTGAAATACTGTCACTGTGAAGAACTGATTTTTTTCCTCTGGGGTATTCTCAAAACCACACAGAATTACTGCCTATGCAGTAAGGTCATTCCATGTGTCAATTAAAAAATACCATTTCTTCCCCAAACCTCCAGGCTTACTGTAAACTGCTGTGGAGAAGGGCAAGCAGAACTTAAAGTATGTTCTTTTGGATTAGGGGAAAGAAGTATCTCTGTAGATCTTGTACGTCCTTTATGAAAGGAATCAACGTCACATGCAAGAGGAGCCACATAGCTTCATGACACTAGTATAGCACACACAGAAGAGAAAATCTTTCCAGAACCACTGCAAGATATTGTTGACTGGGTTGTTTTCTGAAGGAAATATTGTTATGAAACACCTGACCCAGTAATGCTATAAGATTAGATACATGATAATGCCAAATGCATCATTGAATATATGGATATTTATATTACCTTTGGTGTGATGAAAAGAACTGCAGCCAATAATTTAATCTGAATATAACCCAGTAGTAGCTGTTTCACATGAATGCTTGATTTATCTGGCTTCTGAGTTTGATTTTGAAGTGTGTTTTAAACTACCTAGTCTTCACTATTCTTTTATGCATATTGTTAAGCCTCAAAAGACAGGCGCAGTTAGTTAGGAAAAATTTATTACTGAAAATTGCCATGCTCTTTGTCAACCAGTGTCCTAGGCATCACAAAGGAAGCACTTGCCTTTACTTAAATACATGTAATTTTCCTGGGTGGCACATACTTGAGGTAGTGGACCTCTAGGTTTTGTAATACAAGTAAGGTAATATAAGTCTATTACTTCCTGAAAGTATCTCTTTTTCAAATTAAAAAAGACTTTGTGAACAATCTGGGCTTCAATTTGGCAAGTGTCCTTGAAGGAACTTTCTTGGATTTATTTCAGTTTTGACACTCAGCTAAGACATATTGAATATGTAAGTTAAAGCATACTCAAAGCTCTTTCGCTGCATTTTTTTGCTCTTCAGAGAAGACATTATGAAAGCTTTTAACATTTTTAACTTTGTGAAGTTACAAATATTACCTACACTACTAGTTGCAGTTTGTTTGCACTGCCTTCTTGTGGTTATTTTTTTGTGATTTAGAGTTGACAGTGGTTTCCAGTGAAGCTGAACACGTTTCAGGTTTTATGTTACGTGTTCGCTCTCCTGCAACTTTGTGATTTGGATTTGGAAATATTATTGGCTAACTGGAATAGAATACTGGAAGCAGGATTGTCTACATCTGACATTGTTGGGACACAAGGCCTCCCCAGATCTTGCTTTCCAAGTTTTTAAATGATGACAGTAGCATCCTTCTTGGGCACTAGGGTCAAAGTACCTAGATTTTTTAAAGAAACAGCCCTTTAGCAGCAAATTCCAATTTGTTGAAGTCAAACTAGTTTATGTGAATATCCCAGTTTTGAGGAAAGTTTATGCAGGAAAACCTTTATCAACTTCATGAGAAAAGCACAGCAGAAAACCACAAGAGACAGGGTATTTCTTGTCCTCTGTCTCTGTCCATTATTAGTGAGAGAATTCACTTAGTGTGCAGGGGACTCTGGTTCAAATTCATGAGTTGCAACAAGCTGAACAGATATTTGCACAGCTCCTTCTAGGCAGTCCTGTTGTTTTATACTGTTTTGTAAAAAAAAGAAATAAAAAAAGGAAAAAAAAAGGAAAAGCAAAACAAAAGCAATCAACCACCACCACCCCCCAAAAAAAAAAAAAAAAAAAAAAAAAAAAAAACCACAATGAAACCCTCACCATTTTTTCCAGGTGAGGAAAATCTGGTGTAATTTCTATCTTTGGGTTCTATCTATATTATGTGAAGGGCTGTTAAACATGACTAAGATGCCATGGTTTTTTATACTACAGATTAAAGGGTATGGTTGTCCCTTTAATGCAATAGTATTTTATTTATTGGTGTAGCTGTACCAGTTCCAGGTAAAATTCCTGATATTTTTCTGTCTGTCACAAGCTGTAATGCCAAAGTGCTTTATTTTTTCATGGCTATGCTCCAAGGCCTTTGAAGAATGCTCATGAGGTTTAAGGGTGAGGGGTGTCTGAGTTTCCATGCAGAAGAGCCATAGTAATATGAGACAAGCAGCTGTGAGAGGAAAAGTGCCAAAGATCCAGAACACAATCTGTGCTATGAATAAAGCAGTACAATAACAGGTTAACTTATTTTAAAACACGTGATGACATGCCTTGCTGTCTTGTGCAAAAGAAAAAATACCACTTACTTGTTCAGGGCACTTTTGCTTAACCTAGATTCTTCAGCTTCTTGTTGTTTAGTTTGCTCTTGGATGATCTTTTCCCAGAAGTTCTTCAGCCCTTCTGCATCATGACCACCCATCTTGTGGAGCCTAAAGTTGGTATGCTTGCTCATTTTCTGAAAAACAATTTGAAGGTCAGAGCAGTAATAAGCCTAACCTGAAGCAGGTACAGTGTTACTTAGCCCCTTGAAATTTTATTCTCACAAAGTGTATTAAAATAAAGTATGTCACCTGAAAAGAATAGGTGACTGATGTTTACTCTGCCTTGAACCAAAATATAAGGCATTGAAACAGGCCTTGGGTGACAGTTAAATGGCACAACCATATTTTTTTTACTGAAAAATGACTACATGTGATACAGTTCACTGAAATATGGTGTATACATGAGTATGTGTGAGATTTTAAGTGATTTTGTGAGACCTTGGGAAAAATGTTTTCCAGTATAGTGCCATTGTCACTGAAGTTCAGATTAGATGTGAAGGGCTTTCCTTTTTTGTGTCTCCCATAATTTTAAAACAGATCATAGATGGTTTTATCCAAGGGAAATGTATTGCTCTTAAACAATTCATTTTACTACTCCAAATGATACATGCACAAAATAAGCAGAGGAATTATGAATCTAATGTCGAAGCACATAGAGTGCAAAGCTCTGGGGAACTTGTTATGGCCTTGTTCTTTATTTTATCAAAATTGAGTCTTAAATACTGTTAAAAGTAGACCTCATTAAAATACAGGGATTAGATCCAATAAGTGAGAAAGGACATAAATTAGGTGAATTCGTCCTTGCTAAATGCATGTTTTTCAAACACAAACTGTTTTAAAATTCCTATCATGTCTGTTGTACTTGGTGATATCACCATATTGCATTGGTTATCAGACTACAGTTGTATTTTGAGAAGTTAATTTCTGTTGTTTATTTTCTGCATCAGTCTCATCTGCTAAGCCCTACTGAGAGGGACAATGCAAGAAAGAAAAAAACCCCAAAACCATAAACCCATAGTCCCATAGATCAGCACTTAATTTGAGGATTGCTATGAAACTCTTTGCGTCACTGTGTTCATCTGTATTCTGCTATCATTAGATGTTTTTTGCCAATGCTCCACTCCATTATGCTGATGAATTAATGCCTTGTAGACACCAATATGTCCTTGTGAATCTTCTTCACAGACAATGTCATACTTTATGAGCTATCCTCGATAAACACAAGACAGACTGTGCTACTGTAGGCCAATCCGAGGAAACCTTTGCCTTGTACAATGTTGTAAGTGGAAGATCAAAGTAAAAGAAAAAGGACAGTCAGTTGTAACACAGTTAAGACAGACTTGTGTAAGGTCTTACTGTCAAATACTGTATTATAAACTTGTGAAGCTTTAAAATGGCACATAAGTAAGTTTTCAGCATGTTCCTAGACTGAATAGTTTAGATTTTTAATCATTTTCACAAATCTGTTTTTTAGAAAGATCAGTAATAACAAACGATTTTGGTGAACTTGGTGCTAAGTCTGACTGGGCTGAAAAACCTGCTTAACAAGAAGAAAAATCTCTTCCAGATGCAATATTTTTCCACAGAGAAGTCCAGTTGCTTGAAGACTGTCACAGTACAGCCAGAATGGTGAGCGTGAACTGGCTAGTCCATGTAATATATTCTCCTATGTGAGAGAGTATCCTGAGTGGTTAGGATACTGATCCTCCTTGCATCAAGGTCAAGAAGAGCTGCAATATCACCAGAACAATCAGGTATTTTTCTGTGAGGCAAACAGCATTTTTCTGGTATTTTCCATTCTGTGGACTGGAGATGCTCTTGATGTAGCACAATGGGATATAGGACAAGTTGTTACACTGGTATGTGTATCACAGTTCTGCTAACACCTTTTCCTATACATGCTGTGTTTATTGATGAATATGGTCTAAATGGGAATATAGGTAAACTTAATGATCTTTCATCTTACTGTGAGTCCCCAAAATGATAGTATTATTTAGGGCTTCATCTTGCAAAAAAGATATGCATGTCACAAATGCACTGGAATATGCCATACCTGTATCTTAATTCCATAGGCTTTGAGCAGTGTTAAAATAAGTGCTCTGGTAATAGCTTTTTACAGCAAGTAATGCAATCTGATTATTTCATCATTTCTAGATCATCAGGTCACCTGAATCTTTGCAGCACTTAAAGGCTCTTCTATCAGTAACAGCTCCCCACTTCACACTCTACAGATAATTATTTTATTGTCTCAGAAGTTAAGTGCAATTTGCTGACCGACTGAGTCAGTTTGCCCTTCAAACCCTATTATACTTTGCCTTAGGTAAGACTCTGCCATAACACATTAGCCTTACATTAGATATTAAATTTTTATGATTATTAAACTTCTAGTAGATATTCTTCAAGTAGGACAAAGCAGATCCTCAATCTTTACCCTAGACCTAAATTTGTAAGATTTGGAGGGGGTGCATGAGGGTTTTGGCTGCCTTAAGTCTTGGCTGCTCATCAGATGAACAAGTTATGATCAGACAAGTGCCCAAAAGATAGAGGTACTTTGGCAGACGTCTGTGGTATGTCTGGTCTGGTATATCTGTGGGATTTTTGTGAGTCAAGAACATTTAACTTGGTAATGGTTCTCAGGAATATCAATCACATGGTATTGGCATGGTCCTTGCTAAGGCAGATTTTTGATGTAAAACTTCTGAAGTTAGCACTGTCTGTCTGGCATTATTAGCCAGTATCTCTCATGCTGTGATATGTGAAAACATTGTTTCTTTGAGCCTGGCATTGCAAGATCCATGTGTAGAGACTAAGAATCATGTGTAATATCTTCTGTGTAATATCTTCTTTTTTTGTTGTTTGGAATTCTAGTTAGGAGCTTGGTTCAGATTTCTGAGTCATTCTCTAGGTTTGGGTTTTTTGCATCAAAAAATTATTTATTATTTCTCTATTTATTTTTTTTTTTTTAGATCTCCCAATAACATAAGTTGGACTTACATTGACAATTAGACTTAATTCTATCAACCTTGTTCTTGATTCTTTCACTCAGATACTTCAGGGTTCAGAAACTGGCAGGACAGTTAGATTTTCTCTATAAGTAAAAGCCACACTTTGTTCCAGTTATTTGACCAGTTCTGTCTTGGTGGAAAGTGAGCAAAGAAAAGAGGTTCTTTATCATTCTTGTTTTCATTCAGGATTGCCAGATAACCATCCAGACACATTAAAGGAAAGTTGGGGAGGTGTCTTTCTGAGTTCTAATGGCAGGTAGTTTTAGCATGCTTCTCCAGTGATACCAATGAAAAATAAGCAACAGTAACACTTCTATGCACTCAAAATTATTAATTCAGAGAGCCTTAATTGTTTTAAGTATTATCTATGTATTGAAAATTTATGTTTCAAAACTTTCTGCAGTACATTTCCTATGAAGGGCTACTAAGATGTGCATAGCAGTGGCACAGTCCTTTATTAAATCTTCAAATAAGATAGTTAAGGAAGAACTGTTATTGTATGGGTTTTGCAGTTTTGCCTACCCGTTTGAAGTATAGTTGGCTGCTTTTTTTTTTTTTTTTTTTTTTTTTTAAGAGAGAAAAGCTGATAAAAAAGATTTTAAAAAAGGTAAAATTAGATCTTGGTTAAACTGGCTTATGCATCTGGTAATTCTGAAACTCAGCTGTCAAAATTATGTGTACAAAAGAATTTTTTATAGAATTCATCAGTTACAGTAATTAATTTGTGTGTTAGCAAATTATTAATTTATGGAGAATGTTCACAAGAAGAAATAATTAAAAAAAGAAATTATGTAATGTAAAAGAAAGATCTTCTAAATTTAGAATCAAACCATAAATCACTCGACCATGTAGCAATCTGCAAGACAGCCAATAATTCATGAAACACATGTAGCACCTAGATACAATACATTGGTTTAAGTCCTTTAACCTCATGTCCCAGAGTATGTGTAAAGGAAGATCAAAGTGTGAATGATGAGCACATCTAGTGCAAGGGAGAGGAAATTTTACTTCTAGCTGTAAATTATCATATGCACAGCCTTTATTCACTGGCACAAAGCTAGCATAGAAACAGCTAGTGGTACCTTCTTCTCTCATTTAGTCTGATCTGCATCTGAACGTGCTTTGGAAAGGTGTTAAATAAGTAAGTTTCCAGACACTCTGGTCTTAGTCCCTACCTGATTTGCATATTTTGAATTGCAGTAATCTCAGACAACCTCCACTTTGTAATTTCTACTTTGGACTCCTTCTGGAGGAATTCTGAGAGTCAAAAATTCTCCTTGATGGTTTGAAAAAAAAAAATTGCTATTTTTAGTTACCTTTATATGAAATAAGCAAGCAAAAGAAGAAAATCTTTCCTAAAGCCTCAGGAGGCACTTTTTACCCTCTTTCAGTCTTTCTATTTAATACATATCTTAAGCTAGCCATTGTCCTAAAAATTCAGTGTTTTGTAGAGAGAGACTTGGATGCACAATACTTGGGCATACAATGAAATTCTCTGAAAATCTTTTATTTTTTAGTGAAATTCGGTACATTTACATTTTAATGCATTTTGTAAAACTGTTAATTGAACATATTTTGAAAAAAATGTTAAAGTAATTTTTAATCTAAATGAGTATAATTAAAATTGTAACTGGTTTGACTAATAAAAAGAAAAAGACCTTATGCTTTTTGTCTTACCAGAAAGTACTTTAACCAGCAATATGACTTAATGTTTGAACATTTCCAGATTTTCTTTCCAAAATGTTTGCTGAAGGACTTAGACTTATAAGTATGCTAATTTTTTTTTATAGTTTTAA
>VYZS01090769.1:0-11822 GCA_013400695.1 Neodrepanis coruscans | reverse complement strand
TTTTTTATAGTTTTAAAAATATTTCCTTTCTAAAAGGTGGAAATGGGTCTAATTTTTAACTCTTTCAATGAATTTGACGATTGACTCAATTTTAATGTGTACCACAAGAATATTTCTGAAAGAATTTCCACAGTCACTTCAGGGGTTTTCAAAGGTCATTGTAAACAATGGAAAGATTATATTTGACTCCAACTAGACCCAGTCTCTTGGGTCATATATGAGCTATTTTATCTTTGTCAGGACACTAATTAATATCCTATTCCTTTTGCCCTTCACCAGGATTTGTTTGCCTAAGCACAGAAAATTTTCCAGCATTAAAGAAATACTACAGTACATTGTATGAGTTCAAAGCCTGTTTATAGTCCTCTTTCTCTTTCTTTTTGTTCCCTTCCCCCCTGCCAAGCCCCCCCAAAAAAGAAGTTTAATATTCTCAAAACTTTTAAATTACACTTACAGAATGCATTGTTTGGGCGAGTATTCCCTTACATATTCCTTTTATGGTAGTTTTCCTTTCACATGAAGTATGTGTAATACAAAGTCCTAGTAATACCAAAAAAAGATAGTAACAAATAACCGGTTAATAATTGAAGTTATGGTTAGAATAAAACAGGCTGGATACCTCTTACATTTTATAAAGCACACAGGACCATATTATTTTCCACAAAATTATACTGTAATATACAGAATTCAATGTTATGGAGGGAAAAAGAATAAAACTTTGTTCAAATTCAGATGACTTAGCAAAATGTAAAGTAAATGTATATTCATGTATTTCTAGGCACATTTGATAGTCAAGACAGGAAGAGAGAATCTTATTTTGGCCAAAATACAAGAATATAAATGCTTACTTTGGTTGTATAGTAGCTTCCTCTTCTGTCAAAATATGGCTTTCTTGAGTGATTACTGAATCATGTCAGTTTTACCTCTGGTTTTCCCTTTTCAAGAGAACTCCAACCGCCAGGAATAACTGATGAAATCTGTTCACCCGTCACTCATTTTTATTTGGGAGTGATGACATCTACTATTATGAATTAGTTTAATGGCAGGGGGGAAAACACCCAAAGTCTCATTTTGTGAAATCTGCAACACACCAAGTGGAATGACCAGACAGTTGCAGGGCACAAAATCTGAATGCCACATTAGATCTGTGCTATAAATTTTGACAGGTGTCACTGATGTCATGACTTTGCTCTAGAGAAAAAGTTAGTCTTTGACAAGTGCAGATCACTGTAACATAATGTCCATGTGACTCGCAAGAATTCAGCACTGTCCACTCCAAGAAAAAGGATAGATCTGAAAAGAACATGCTGAATAGCATGGCTTGTCTCAGGACTGTGCTACTGAGTGACTGACAGATAAACTGATTTCTTTTTTCACCCTTTTGAAGTGCTGGTGGTCTGTAAAGCACCTGGTAGGCTACATGACAGGATTCCAGCTAAGCTGTTAATACACTGAATAGTGCAGGAATCCGAACGGAGCAAGCTGTGAGCTGAAATATAGTATATATAATTTGTTACAGAATTTAACACTTTCACTTCTTGGACAGGTTCTTTCTCCCTCCACTGGTACCCCTGGGTGAACAGAAAAACACAGGCAAGTAAGGTGTTACTTACTCTGACGGAGAGCAAACAGTGACAGACCTTTTGCTCTCAGCTGTTATTTGCAAGCTGACTGCATAAACCTTCCAATAGTTTGGCAAGTTCCATCTTGAAATTAATTTTGTTTCTTACTAGATATTTCCAGTGAAAGGTTGCTCCAGAATTTTCTGTGCCAAGTACTGTAATTTTTCTTTTAATTTACAACCTGAATGTATTCAAGACACAAGCTACGCTTCCTTAGCTCCACATTATGTATGTGAGAAATCACATCCCCTCTCCTTCCTTTTTTTGATGTTAGATCATTTGAAGATTTTTGACTCTTCTCGTACTCATTCTCTTAATAGGTGTCATGGTCCTTCTCTGTAGTCTCATTAAAACACAGGCAAGGAGAAGACAGCTGTGGATTATTTCCTTTTTTAAGCTTCTTGCAGTAAGGGAGATTCCACTAAGGACATCAGCTGATTTTAACCACTTCTAAGTTTTAATAGATAAACCTTGGTAAGACCATCAGAGACAGAAGCTGGTTCCTCTGTAGGGACGAGGCGAAGATTGTAAAGAAGAGGCAATAATGTCCATCTTATCTCTTACTGTACAGAATAACAGGTTATTTACTGTCTGCTGGGTGTGGTTAGTACATGGTGAAAAGGAAGATAGAGGGAGAATGTAACGTGGTATTAAGTATTCCTATAGAGTCTATGATTAATTTAGATGAATAGTAAAGTTGTTTTTTCCATTAATCATTCAACAAGACCCTCAGTACTACTATCGTTAGTGGAAGGTAGCCATGAAGTGTAACATGAGGTTGGTGATTCTCTGTTCCAGGACAGACTGCTCTGACTGATAACTGATCCCGGACCCTAGACAAACGCCCAAATTGAAGCTGATGGTGTTAAGACTCTTCCAGTTTCTCTTCTTGGAGCTGCTCCACTTCATATAAATAATGTAAAACTCTGGGCTTGAGAGGCAGTGTCAACAGCATGCTTGTTTGATTGCCTATATGTCTGAGAGATGTGTTTTCCACCTTCCCAAATTACTGAATATATTGCCTCACATTTTGGCTACTAGGCACTCTAAGGCATGTTTTTTTTTCATAGCAAGTGAGTTACTTGGAATTTCTTATGAAAAATCTGAAATTCACTACAATTGAGACATAAAACAGATCTTGAAATCCTACTTGTATTCTTGTGTTGAAGCTGCCCAAATTCAGTGTCTCTCAGAATTCACACAAAGTTCTACTGCATGTCAGTGGCAAGAATATATAAGAAACACTAGACAAAGGACAAGGCTAAAATAAGACAAGCAGAAAAATAATCAGAGCTAGTTGATCTTAGTGACTGAGTGAATAGTGAATAAAGTGACTGAGACTTGGCAAGAAAGACTGATCACTGTAGTATCAGTCTGATATTACAGAGAGATCAACAGTTTAGTCTACTACTATCTTCTGATATTATAGAGTCAATTGCAAAAATTTATGAGACTTTAGAAATAACACCCTATAGACACTTGCTAGACAAATCAATATTTTGAGTAAATTATTCCAACTTTATGAAGTACATAGATACTAATATACGTTTGGAGTTTTACAGCCTGACTTGACAATTTCACCTAAGAATTTGACAAGTCTATATTGTACCTCGCCCAGTAAAGCTCTATGGCTCTGACAGTTGTTTTTGCTTATTTGTAATGATTTAGATCAGTTGTTGATAGGTCTCAGGTAGTGTTGTCTTTCAGTGACATAAGTTTGGTATAACTGTGTTTTGGATGTCATATTATAGTAATTAGTAATTCACTTGCTACCCTTTCATCACCTTGTATTTTTTTGATAAATGGTGCATTTATCACCATTTTAATGGAGTGGATTTTTTTTTCTTTTCTTTATGTGATGCAGAAAGTGGCTGGGAACCTCAGCGCTTGTAAGAGAACATTTTAGAATGTTCCCTTAGTGCATAACTATCAGGGCCTGGAGGACCACAACAGGCCTCCAGAGACCAGCACAGTCTCACCTAGTACCCATACTTCTGCCCAAGCACCCTGTTTCAGCTCAGACCCAGGAATCTAGTTCCTGAGCTCTGTTTGACAAACTCACGTATCCAGCCCTGTCTCTCACCCTATCCCTGGATCTCAGATCTGCACCACAGAGGAGGTATCTGGTAAAAGTAATTAGCAACATCATGATAGGTAATTAGTCTCCAAGCCTGACTCTTGGATGTATTCTAGGCCTGTTTCATGCCCTTGGCATTCCTGAAGCTGCTGGTGGTTCCGTTACCAGCATCTGATTGACCTGCCATTCTGAAATCCCACAGCAGAATGACTTCTTTGTGAAGGCACTGCCCGTGCTCTGGTCACACTTGGTTTCTGGACCATTCCTCTGTCATGGGGCAGTCTGGCTTTTGTTTCTACCTAACAATTACCATGGATTCAACTACATAGGCTATAGCAACATGGACATATCAAAGACAGCAGAATACCATCACTAAAGCCAGGAAAGAATATGAGAGAAAAGACCACCTCTCCTACACTTAGGATCTCTCTTAGCAGAATTTTGTGAAAAAATGCTCAAAAATAAATAGTTTTGACAGTACTACATGCTACTTCATTATGCAGAGTTTGTGCTATCAATAGCCACAGATAGTCAGGGAACTGTCCCCTGCGCTGAGAAACCATAACCCATCTTCCATGGCTGTTAGTGGTGTTTGAGGTACAGTTATTTAAGACGTTCAGAATAGTTTTGCTTTCACTGTATGACTAAAAGAATACCTTATTTCTGTCGAGTGCATCAAGGTGGAGGTCAGCTGGATGCAAAATACTGCCCTAGCAGTATGTGTATTCCGATATTGCATGTGGTCTTTTGTATAGATACCTTTATCTAAACTAGGTATGTAAAAGTAGATTCCTACAGCCAAACAAATTTACTTGTACTGTCTGGGCTCATGACAAGAACACATGGACTGTGTTGCCATGTGAGAAAATTGTCAAAGCATGGAGAACTTGAGGCTGGGGAAGGTAGCATCTGGAGATTAGCTCTGTAGCTAATTTGGTGCAGATGAGCAACACATGATGCCACAGAGCATGGAGGTGTCAGTTACCCTTCCTATTGTAATCTTACAGCAATAACTCTTGGCAAAGTGCTGCCAGTCAAACTGTGATTGGAAAACAACAGTTGATGGGATGAATCAGGAACTACTTGAATAATCCCAAGTTTCTCCACCTTAACTTATTTCTAAGTTATTTCTAATTACACAAATGGTTTATAGTGAACTTTACACAACTAGGCTTCTCTTGCTTGTTCCTGTGTCAGGGAACAATGCGGCTAATGGTAGGGTCAATTTGAATGCTCTCTGTGTGCACCAGAAAGGGAGACATAGCATGGATAGTTCTCAGGAGAATATCCCAGAAACTGCAAAATTAAGGGGCAAGGTGAAAACAGGCCCTATATGATATCTCTGAATTCATGTAAACAGACATTATACTAGATGATGTGATGTTATTTCCTATGTATTGGTCCAGACTGGGAAGCATATATCTCTAATGAAGTCAGCTGTATTAAGTCACTGGTCCTACATAAGCTAGCTGAAGAAATGTAAAATTATTGTACAAGAAAAGCAATGGGAGAAGCCTGATATCTTGAAAAATAGGACATGGTGTAATACTACCTTGATCTACAGCTTAAAGAAAGACTTGAAGAACTAAGAAGTATGAAGCAAAAGTTTAGGAACAAAAAAAGTCCAGAATAGAAGACAACACAGGAGCCCTTTACAAGGGAAATTGGAGGGTCCAGAGAGGAATGAAAAGGATGTAATACCATAAAAGAAATATTTGTGAGGAGACTAATTGAAATTTGGCATGAACAGACATTGAACAACACAAAATCCACCAGTGCCAAATTAACCTGTCAGAATATTTTGAAATAATCTATATAAATAATAATAATATATATATAAATAATCTAATTTTGCAATCTGAGTTTACAGCTGGTCAGTGCTTTGCCCTGTGGAACTGTATTAATGGAACTGAAAAACGTCCTTCACTATTATAAACAAAAGGGAATTGGAAATGCCCAAGAGGCTGTATCAGGCTTTATTAAAAGAAAAAAATTGTTCAAATACACTCTTAATAAGTTAACTCTCGAAAGTAGAGAAGCTGAGTATCATAGCTATAAAATCTGGAAAAATAGGCAGTGTAATTCAGCTGACAGTGGGAAAGGAATTGTATATGAATTGCAGGTTGATGTTTTATTCATATAAATATGTTCAGATCTACTAATTACTATGTGGCTTGCTAAGGAACTAGTGCAGCATTTCCCTTGTCTTTTTAATTAATTACTTNCCCCAACGTGCCACGCTGCAGGATGGCTCTCCCCAGCACCCCAGCACCACATGGGCAATGGAAAAATTCTCTCAATGGGAAAAAAACAAACATCTAGCCCATAACAAGTTAATATTTCTTTTGCTGAGGAAGAACTTATTTTGTTATGGAGACCTAGGATCAAAACCCCGTTGCCTCAGACATTTTAAGTTAGACTAGGCAGGGCACCTCCAAGTGCACTAGGTAATCAGAGTAAAATTTATTAAAATGCCTCATTTATCTTTTCCATTTATGATTTTTAGCACTCAATATCCCTATATTTGCTTGCTGTTACCAGTTTCTTTCATATAATGACACATAGGTTAAAGTAACAGAGAAAAAAGTCATTCCAGAAGGCATAAAACTCAATAATGGAAGATTCAGCAGTTCAGGTGTTTTATTATGTTCAGTATTTCACAACTGGGCAGGTGTAATATGTGGGGGTTTAAAATTTTTTTTTCTTGAATATCGGTGCAAGATTTGATGAAGGAAATTTCTGACCTGAAAAAATAAGTCTGGCAACAGTAAGACCAAAGAGAAACAAATTAAGACTGAAATATCTGGATCTGGGGAAAATCTGACACTTTCAAAAAGCAGCTCCTAAGCAAAGTTCCTTTACTTTCTGTAATGGTATTGCACAGCTGTACAGTTAGTCTGTCAGTTGCCATAATTTGCAAAGTTATTTTATGAGACCCATTGAATACTTTTTCTTGCAAATAAGACTCATCTTACTGGACATTGTCTGGGCATCCAGATCTTAAATATTTGAAAACAGACACTGGTATTGTTGAAATTGTTGGTGCAAAGAAAGCTCATTTTATGGCCATTTACAAGGGACAAGAATCCATTTTCTCTCTATGGCAAGACTGAAGGAAGGCATGTCATGGTGAGAACTTACTTTCTAAACAAGCAATAGATGTCTTGAGTTAAAAACCATTTAGCTGCCAACAGGTAGTTTGTGGAATTTTGTTCATGCATGTTTAGGCTCACCTTAAAATCTTACAATGTTTCATTCTGGAGCTTCTTTCTCAGATATTCAACAACTCTAAGGCTTCATATTTTCTGTATTGTTCCTTTCTGATTTTATTTAGTATTATCTATCAATGTCAGTTGTCTTTTTGACACCTGCACAGGCTGGATGCAGCTGTGGCAATGGCCACCATCCTGCCTCAGCTTCTCATCACCTCCCCTATGCTGGCAGCTATCTCCTCTTTTGATCTGCTGGATGCAATGCTGAAGGAAATCCCTGATCTCTGCATGCAATGCATCCCAGAGGTTTAAAGAATCAGAAGAGTAGGTCCCTGCTCATACAGATGTTTTGTTGGAAATAGTCTGGGAGGGATCTTACGAGAAACATAGCTGGCAGGTTGTCAAGTGGAATGATGAAGACTGACACAGACCTAGCTCACTGCAACCAAAACCCACTAGTACAATACTGTATTATCTTGGACATGAAGGAGAACATAAGCCTCCCTTTCTGTATTGCTCTTGTCTGTTCTGTCTGGTCACACTGATGAACCACATCATGTTTCTCTATTTAAATGTTTGTCTTTTGTCCCAGTTATAACTTACTTTAGAACAATACGTAACTCTGAGAATCTGTAGAAAATGGTAAAAGAAATATTTTTTAATGGAGAAAAACATCACCTGAAGATGGTAGAATAAAACCATTCACAAACATTTTAAAAGAGTTTACCTTCATCATTGAGCATTTGCTACAGTGGATTTTATGCACCGTGAGCACAACAGAGAGTGAGCACCGTGTTGTCAAAGTATCTTTAATTTAAATTAAATGATAGTCTAAAGGCTGATAATAAAGAAGGAATCTGTTGTATCAATCGGGCATGTTTTCCAAAAGGTATGGATGATGTCTAGCAACATATTTAAGTGTTGCCATCCATTGGTTCTCTTTCTAGGCATGAATTGCTAGTAAGAAATTATGTCTTCATGAACATAGGACAGACGATTTGGAAAAGTAAGGTTTTTTTGAGAAATAAAGCTATTTTAGTAATTATAGAAATAAAAATCAAAGCCTGCTGTCTTTAGACTTTGGGAAATTCAGGGTCCTGGACCCTGGGCAGACAGTTTGATAAGCTTCCTTCAGTCTTCCAGCAGGTGAGTGAAAATTACTTCAACTTTTCCAGACTTATTAAATTGCTCCTGGGTCCTAAACCCAGTGTTTCGTTTTGGGTACTTTGGTTATTTTAAAGAATCTGTTTCCTTAAATTTTCATTGAGAGGAAAAAAAAATCAGCAAAAGAGAAGAAATAATTTTTTATAAGAGATTTTTAAAAAAATGTATTCCCCACAAACAGGTCATTCTAACTTTTGGTCTTTTCTTCCTTCATCTAACTTTTAATCCTTTTCAACATCTTTGGAATATTATGTGAGTGTAAGGTTGCAGGCAGAGATATGGACTTTAGGGACTCCTGTTTCACATCAGAAAAGCTCCTTAGATGGCAAAGACTGTCAGTTGTTCAAACTAATTTCTACAGATGTGGCCAAGTAACTTGCAAACTCTCCTAGAAGGGAAAGGTTTCAAGTATATTGAAAAGCAACGTTAGAAAAACTAGGAAAAAATCAAACAAAATTAAATTAATAGTTATATTGGTGGGAAAGAGGAAAATAACCCCCCACATCTAATAATTTTGTTCAGTGTTGTTTGGTTAAGAAATATATTTCTGTTGAGATGTTACATCCAGGTTAATTTGAAATTAGATGTGAGTGTCATTATGTTCTGTCCAGCCTACTTTAAATGCAGTAATTGTTCTTTATAATCAAGCTATTAGAATGACATTAAAATGTAATCCTCAGAAACAACATAGTCATTTACCAAATACTGTGTTAGTCTGCTTGACATTTTATTTTATAAGCTTTTTATTATTAGTTTAGTCTCTCAGTTATTATTTTGTTGAAAAACATGTCATTTTTCATGTCTTATGTAAGCAAATACATAAGGGGTCAAATTTTAATCTTGATGAAACCAGCATAAATCAAAGATAACTGCATTAAGTCAGTGAAAAGTTACCCCAGTGTATGACAGAGAGACATCTCGTCTCTTAACTAAACAGACATAAACGAAAGTTTGCTTTAAGCATTATGTAGGAAAGACATAATTTCTTTACAGTAAAAGAGACTTTTTTTTATCTCTTTTGTTTCTTCAGTAGTAAAATACAGAGCATCATGCAATTTCTGAGCTGTTGTGTTTCTTTTAGTCAAGCTGTCTCTTGAAATGTTTCCTGTATAAAAAAACCCAACCAAAAAAAAAAAAAAAAAAAAGAAAAGAAAGGCCTTGGAACTTGTGTTTGTTTATCAACTGGTATATGTAACACATGTATTTCTTTAATTAAAAAGTAGGCATTTTGAATTTTAGCTGAGAAAATTTGGCATTAACCCTTATTGTAATTTTATTCCATTGTTAGGACTGTTATTACCAGACTGCTTAATAATTTGCAAGCTGTATGTGAACAATTTCACCAAAACCCCCCAATTAAATTGCCAGTGTTGAAAGAATGTTGAGCACATATAGCCAGCTGACCTGGAAAGCACAGCAGTGTACATCAGGTCAAAACTTGCCCTTTACATTTACAATTCAAGCAATAAAGCTAAAAAATGAGATAAGCTAACACTGCTGAAGTGGTATCAGAAGTGATCTGGCTTTTTTCAGAAATTTGGAGAAAGCAAGAGTGACGTATCAGTAGTGAAAGCTTACACACAGAGTTTGCAGCATTTTATTTGGAATGTGTTAATGTTTTCACTTTATAGATGGAAAGAATGAGACTTCGAGGAGTAATGTGGTTTGTTCAAAGCAGCTCTATAGCTGATCCATTTATTAAATAGCTGCAGTGAATCTGCCTTATCCTATATATATACACTGGAGACTGAGAAGGAAGCTGTTACTGAATTACTCACTTCCTTCACATCTCCTTTTTCATGTGCTATTCTTTGAGCCACATTAGGGCATGAACAAATACTGGCATAAAATCTGTTGTGATGTTTCTAATGCAGGAAAAATCAGGAAGCATCAGAAATCTTTAACATTCTGCTTTCACCATAGAAATTTACCTGTAAACAAGGGTAATGTGGCTGTGTGACCAGTAAATAGTAATTTTTTTCTCTTTTTCTATCTTTTAATCTCATTCAGCCTATCAGTTTTTGAATTGCTGTAATTAGACGTTGATAACCTGTTTTAGAGGGAACAAAACTCCACACCCTTTCCGCATAATATCTGTCTTCACTACCTTTGATGTGTATTTTAGACAAAGGCCATGTGTATTATAAGAGCAACCTTATCCTTCTCTACTGACAAAAATCAAGGCATGGAATAACAGATATATTATTATCACTCTGTATCTTCTACTGACATACCGTAAGAAGTTACTGGCTTCTATAGTTTTTTCTTAGTGTGTTCTGACATTTGTGCTTTCCTTTTTTTTGGCTCTTTTCTATTTCCTGAAATTCTTAATGATCTTGATTCAAATAACCATTTACTTAAACTGTTAAAATTTCCTGTTGGCACCTGACTTAATTCCAGACAAAATCCTCACAGTTTACGTTTGTTTTCTGACAGTTTAGTTATCTGTTTCATGTCCACAACTCCATGATTCATCTTGCCTACATAATTTGGGTTTTTTTGTTAATTTTCCCTTGTTTTTTTTTGTTGTAAATTTATCTCAACCAGACCTCTCCTGTGCAAACAAGGGTTTCCTAAAGACCCAGCCCTAAATTTGTAGAACTAGGTGGATAAAACAATATATTTTACTGTATTTGAAATTCATTATTCAGTCCAGATTCAATGTATGGTATTATGTGAACATGTTAATGAATTTAGTATGAATATTTTAAAAAATGGAAAACTAGCTCTTGTGAATTTCCTGTACCGGTCCAAATCCTGTATCTC
This sequence comes from Neodrepanis coruscans, assembly GCA_013400695.1. NCBI lineage: Eukaryota > Metazoa > Chordata > Aves > Passeriformes > Philepittidae > Neodrepanis > Neodrepanis coruscans. The sequence goes on along the minus strand of VYZS01090769.1, from coordinate 981 downwards.
TTTCTACCACACGCAGGTAGAGGAATTTCTAGGGTTTGGAAACAAAGTTAGAAAGCTATACATGCTGGAATGTATCTGAGCAGTGAGGATGGAAGAGAATGGGACACAGAGATGGAAGAAAACAAAACTATGAAAGTGGAAAAAATGAAGGTAGTGTTCTATTTATACACCCTGAGTAGCCCATATGTGGCTTGGAGTCTACATTCCCTGCTCCTCTGTTTAGAGCTGGGTTTTCAGGCTTACTATAAATGACTTAACAGGCAGTTTTAATTATAGTAAAATATGACAACAGAAATGAATCCTCATAGTTAACAGGTCATAAGACTGCATTGCTGTCCTCAGGGACTGAGATGGCAAGGATTCAAATGCTTGTAAATAGTGCAGGTGTTGAAAACCAATATGAGGTTATCTAATTTCTTGACCAGAAAAATGCCAACACATCTTGTAGTACTGTGTTGTCGTAGGGTTAAAAATGAAAGTAAAAACGATTGAGCCGTGGTACGGCGGCTTCGCCTTGCACTGGCAGCCCCGGCGGCTGCTACCGCTCCGGGGCCGCCCAGCCCCATGCCCGCGTGGGTTTCGGTTGCTCTTTCCCCCCCCCCAAACCCCCGGCGGCGCAGCATAGACGGCGGGTGCGTTGCGTGCCGGTGGGAGCTGCTGCTGGGGGTGTGGCTCCGACCCGATGCAGAGTCCCGGCGCTGCGCGGCCCCGGCTTTGCCGAGCAGCATGGTGCGGGCTTACCAGTGCAGGCGGCGCTTGCGCCGTCCAGAATCGCTGCGGGAGGTGCGACCCTGGTCCCCCCTGGGGTCAGCCATGGCCCCGCTCCGAGCCGAGGCGGGGCCAGAGCGCAAAGCGGCATGGGAGGGACCGGCTGCTGGGGTTACCCGGCCGTCCGCTGCGGTTCCTCCCTCCTCTGTCTCCCTCCGCCCTTGGGCGTCCGCTCACCGGGGAGCCTGGAGGTGGCAGTGTCTGGCGAGGGCG
>VYZS01090768.1:891-13433 GCA_013400695.1 Neodrepanis coruscans | reverse complement strand
TAATCTAAACCTGTTTTCTTTCATAGTAATTGAATAAAAAATAAAGATGGGATTTTGAGTGTACTCTGTTTTGTTTAATTAGAGCAGTCTCTTTGGAAGTTCTCTTTAAAATTTTGCTAAAAGGTATTTTTGTGATTCCTATCAGATTTCTGTCTTTTACAAGGCATTCCTGAAAAACTCTATTCTGAAGATACCATACAGTTTAGCTTCTTCTTTCTTTTGAAGGCAAATCCTATGTGTACACCCTGTAGATTCCAAAACTGAAAAAATATTCAGATAAATTCTTGGTGCCATCTTCTTTATAGACTTAATGGACTTCTTTTAGCCCAGAGAATTGACATGGGAAAATGACATGTAAAGGTTTAATTGTTTTCCTGCACATTCAACTTTTCTGAATTTTAAAATTATTTTTAGATTATTCAAGCAGAAAGTGTACTTATACTGGACCAGAAAAGAAAGATGTCATTATGAAACACTCTGTGCATGCACATTCAACACCTGTATAGTTTTAATAATTCCAGACAAAAGGATACTGTGTAGGAAGAGCTCTTGAAAATGTGAAGCTGAAGTAGCAAATACTGAAGTATCATGGTTAGATGTATCCTTGCAGATGTCCACACTACAACTACGAGACACTCACTAGGCTTCCAATTCCTGTCTGGGTCTTTGTTGCACTGAATATAAATCCTGAGTGAGTTCTCTAGGGCATTTCATGATTATTTCAGAGTCCTTCAGGAGACAGTAGAACAAAAAAAATATAGCCAAAGCCATAGGGAATGACCGGACTGCTGCAACAGCCTCGTGCCTGCCTAGCCTGCTCTTTGAGCAGCAACAGGGAGGAAAATAAGATGCATTGAACATATTTGTTTCATAGCATCTGCAACAAACCACTCTTCCATCAACCTTTCTATGGCTCTGGTTCTTTCAGGTTGATGAGATAATGCTTGGACTCATGACAAATCAAGGAATAGCAGAGTTCTTCCCGGTAGCTCAGAAGGCTCACAAAAGTTTTTGCTTAGCTGGGTGCATGTGCTGATCTGCTTTATCAACTTGCTTGCTATACTGCTGACCATGTTTTTTAATTCTGTGAAATGTATAATGATGCACGAGGTATTGCAATCTAATTGCAAAACTTCCAAACCACTGAAGTAAAACTCATATAATGCCTTATTTTACTTTCTAGCAGATAAAAACAACATCTGTACTACTTTCTTACTTTTTGTAAAGACAATCTTTCTTCAAGGACTTTTCAACACCAGAAATTCAATGTCTGACAGATATTTATGCAAGTAAGACTCGTTTTGGGCTTAATCTGGTAGAAGCTTTTATTGTGTTTGCATTAATAAATACACTTGCAAAGGTCCTGCAGATTTTTACCTGGAAGGGAACAGAAATTGCTAACTTCAAAACAGGAGGTGAGAGATTACATTATATCGTAGTTGATTTCAGTGAGGGTTTTCTTCACTAGTGTGATAAAAGCAGATGTGAGAGATCACTCCTGGATGGACTCTATCTGCATGCTTGGCTTGTGTGATGGTGGCAGTCAGGAGATCAACTGTGTTTCTTGCTTGACACAGCTGCAGTTCCTACACTGCTCCTCATATCTGGGTTACAAGCCTTGTCAAAAGGAATGGGGAAACAGATGGATCAGAAATTGGCACTATTTAAGAGGTTATTATCTGTGTACATGGAATGATGTTGGCAACGCTGTCAGTTATCTGCTGTCCACACCACTTTGGTGTTCAAGGTTCAGCTGCAATATGAAGCTCGGTTTAAACATATGAATGTATTAGAACCACATCACAGGCATGTCCACCAAATACATCTCATATTTTGGTAACACCGTAATTTGACTTAAAAAAAGCGGAGACCAAGATCGGCCCATACCAGTAGATGGTGGATTTTTGCTAGTGGAAATGACAGACTGAGGGAGATTATTTTGTAAACCATCTCTTCTCCCATTGCAAGTTGTTAAGATCACTTCTTCCTCAAGGATTATGCAATATTGAATGTCTCTGTTGAACAACAGCCTGCTTGTGAGTGCAAGAAATGAGACTAACTGAAGTTTTTTTGTGATGAGCCATTGTATATTCCCCTTGCAGGATTAAAAGACCAACATTTTAAACATCTGGAATACTCTGGAGAGTTTGTCTGTTGTGAACTCCCTTGATGTTCCCACCTAAGGACATTATAGGAAAGTGATTACAACCTCCCATCAGTTTCTTCTGCTAATAAAATCCCTAAAATTCTGAAGTAAGTAGAGCTTGGATGCGGATGGCCTCATCTTGACATATTTTAATTACAGGAATCTGTCATTTCTTCTTCAGATATTCCCTGTTTTCTGTTCCACAAGAGTTTATTACACAGCACAGTCCTTTGGAGAGAGCTGTGTACTGTTTTTGAACAGTACTATGACTATTTCTAAGTGACTGGTGAAAAACAACTTAGTGAGGAACAATGGTGATTAAAAGCATCCCTGCATCTTCTGAGGCTTCAAAGAAACAGGGCAATCTCTGACCACCATGTTTAAGAGAGCGGAAGTTTCAGACATTACTTTGGAAATGCAGACATGTGGGAGTTTTTTATTAACTTTAATAGGAGTGTGTGCAAATTTCCTTTCTTTACTCTCATAGGGGCAGTAAAGTAATGATATTATCAAAGCGGCAAGCAAAGAAAGAAATATATGTAGGAATGCCTATAAAAGATTCCACAAAGACAAAACTACCTATGGATATTTTTAAGTCTAAAAAATGGCTCTGAAAGGGATTAATCTTTCTTTCATAGTTGACTTTTAACAAAAATAGATATTCCCTACATACCATAATGCTGGTGAAAACTGATGAATTCACTTGTAGGAAGCAAGACACTAAAAACAGGCACATGACCAGCAATGCAATATTTAACTAGAATGTTTACTATTCATTGGTGTTTGCTTATGCAAATAACTATTTAACTAATGCGGCTCTTTGAAGAAAGAAATGCTTTGTTAAGGTGCCTGTGCCGCATTCAAGCGCATACCATTTTAAACTTGAAAAATATTCTCCAGAGAAAAAACACGATGATTAAATTTAATGCTTGTATTTATAGGTAAAACTCAAGCAATTGAAAAATTCTTACCAAAAGCAAACAAATCTATCCTTAGACTTTCTGGCTTACATATCCTCAGAAAGTAACTGCAACAAACTCTAGACTTAGTGTTAAAAATGTCCCTTGCAGATGCACAGAGTCGTGTGGGGAGCTTTGCTAAATGTAGGAATGCCTTTGGAACTGCTGGATGAGGCAAGGGACCTAACAACACGCTAGATGTGAGAAGCAATCCTCTGCTGAACTTATTATTCAGGTTCCTAGTTTTGTAACATAATATTTGCTCATTTCGCTGGTCCAGTCAGGAGTCACTCAGCGCCAAGGAGCCTGACAAAACATCTGCTTTTTCCAAGTCTATGCTGGAACAGTTTGTCACCCTGAAGCCCTAACATCTGCTCTGCACAGAGGAACACTTGTGGTGCCTGCTTGGTGCCAGAGCCTCTTAAAGACACATTTCCCTGTGGAGTGGTGGAGCCTGGGTGTGGTGGCAGAAGAGTTTGTGTCAGGGTTTGGAAATGGAAGGTCGACTTCCAATGATTTAACAAGGGTTTAGTCTCAGCTTTTTCTGTGCTTCTTAAAAAATGAAGTATCCACATAATAAGGTTGAACTGATTGCCTTTTTGCTGTTATGTTTTGTTGTTTGTTGGCTGGGTTTTGACCCTCCTGTCTTTTTCAATAGAGCAGCCCAGAAAGAGATCATACAATCTCCTGGAAAGTGTGTCTTTCGTCACAAAATCATAAAATAATTTGCATTGGAAGGCAAATTTGGAGGGCATGTGGTCCATCTCCTCACTCAGAGCACGGACAACTTACAACTTTTATCTACCCGAGAAGGGAAATGAAGTGCTCTAAGAGGAAAAACCTCAAGTATGAGAACTGCACCTGCAAAAGTTTTTTGTTGTGGTTTTTTTTTCCTTTTCTTCTCTATCTTGCCTAATTCTCAGAGCCCAGAGTGACTGACTGCTAGAGTGTACCTTTTCCAAAAAAACGCACTGCTCAGTTAATTACAAAGGTCTTCTGTCGCAACTTGCTTTGCTAATCCTCAAACAATTTCACATTGGTTATCTTGGTGTACTCTGGGCAAGGAAGAAAAATAAGTCCAAATGTAATTGAGGCTTCATTACAAATTGGAGAACTAATGACAGTCAAGCAGATAAGGGACACATTACATATTTTACCTTTATTAAACGATAATTCTATTTTACATTGTGTGCTAGAAGTTTGTTAGGGAAAAAGAGGTAATATATCCCAATAACAGAACAGATTATTGGGCTACTAAAAATGATTCAGATGTCCTGTGAAAAAATTGGTTTTACCCTTCTTTAATTAAAAACGTCTATGTGAAATACACTAGAGCCCAAATATATTGGATTATTGGATTGTTACAGGAGGAATTAAGCATATAATTGCCTTCTTTAATTTAATTTTCATGTGGAAAACAAGAGCGGGCTGCAGTTCTGCCAGACGGGATGGGCTGTGGCCCATCCTTCCCAGGGCAGCGGCCGAGGCACTCGGTGTGTGCGGGACGTTGAACCGCTCGCTCAGGAGAGAAACAGCCCTACAGAGACAACAGCGCGGCTGGGGTGCGACCGGCCCGGTGCCGCCGGGGAGGGGCGGCCCAGCTCCCCGCGCTCCTCAGGCGCTGCTCCTGCACCGCCGCCACCGCGGCAGATCCCGGCTCGCAGCTCCCAGTTCCCGGCTCCCGGCCAGGAGCGCCGAGCCTTGTGGCCGTTAGTCCCGCCCGCCCGTCTGTCTGTCCGTCCGCCCTTCCTGGCGGCGGGCGGGGCGCCGCGTCCCGCCGGGGCCGGGCGGGAGCAGGGGGCGGGCGGGGGCACGGACGGGACGGGACGGGACAGGACAGGACAGGACAGTTTCTCTTCTCGCACCGCCGGGACAGCGGCGCCGAGGCTCCCGCCATACAGCATCCCCGCCATGGCTCTCAGCTCCGAGCGGCTCTTCGACTCCCTGGGACACTTTGGCAGGTACTGGGGCCGCCCCGCGCGCTCGCACGGGCGGGCGGGCACCGGGGCTGTCACACTCCGACATCCCCGTGCAGGGACTGATGGGCACCCGCGCAGCCAGAGTATCAAAGCTACCCCGGGGGGAGATATTGCTGTACCCCGCGTGTTCTCACAGCATCGCGTAGGCTGCAGGGGACTCGCACACAAGCACGCTGGCCGTCACACTGACACACACACAGGCTGTCACAAACGCGCGCGTACACACACACACACACACACATACACACATACACACACACACGCACGCACACACACACACACACACACACACAGAGATTAACTCACGCTCTTACACACACTGCACCCCAGTGTATGAACACATGCTATACAGACAGGTACTGCGCGTGTATTTGCAGCACTCTACACGCCCCCATATATAATGTTCCATACAAACGCAGTGACCCACACGTGTGCTCACTCACGCTGAGCACACGCATCTATCTCTGTATGTGCCGTGGTCACATATGCACCCACACAACATCCGTTCACACGGAGGCTCACACACCTCTGGGCACCTCGTCCGTGCAGTCGAGCACATTCACCTGCGTGCACCCTCGGACACAATGTTCAAACAATTCTTGCACGTGTGAGCGTGCACACACGCACACACGCAGAGCCCCAGGGTCTGGAACAGCCTGTGCACTTCAGAGGTGAGAGAAGGGCACAGGCAGCACGCGTGGGAGTACTGTGTGGCACTGAGATGGGCTGTGCCGCAGGGGCACAAGATTGTTCAGTGCTAGAAATGACATGTTTTTATTGGAGCTGGCTTTGTTGCATGTGATACATGGATATGGAGTATATGTATACATCCTTATCAGCAAGGGTTTATCCATATGGTAAATGGTGTGATGCATTGTGGAAAGTTTCCTTTGATGTGCTTTGTGGCTCTGGTCTGTGTGTATACAGTCCTGGGTTTGTTAGATGGTATTCACAGGCGTGGAGGCGGGGATGTGCGTATGTTTCTGTAGCTGTGGATGCAGGGCTGGTATATGAGACTCTGCTTATAGGTAATGGAGAAGAAATGTTTGGCAAGGACATTAAGTTTTAGAGGATATGAATTCTAAGACTAATGGATGCACATCCTCACAGTGAGTTCTCTCTCCTGCACTTCCGCGATGTGCTGACCATCATGGGTTTTGCAGGCACGTGCTCCTCGGAGCGGATGGCTGGAATAGACCCATGTGTCACCAAATTGTGACGAGTTCAAGCTGTTGAATTGCAGTGTTGTGCTTTCTAGCTCGGTGACCAGCGAGCCAGCCTAACCCACAATGTTGATCTTCTCTCAGGGGTGGGCAGGAGCGTCATTTTGGACAAAGCCTGGGAGCTCCTTTTAATGGTAGCAGTGCATACCTGAACTCTGCAGCAGGAGAGGCTCTTAATATCATGTATAAGCAGTAGTGGTGGGTATCAATAGCTTCTTCAGATGGTTAGGATGGGAAGACTTTTTCTTTCTTAGCTGGGACTTATGCTTAAATTACATGTTTGACTAAGTTGTGACTTACAGGTGTATTTATCTAAACAATATCTCATTCATTATCAGTTCTGAGTCAGCAACAAAAAATACCTTGTTCTTTGTAAACTAGGAGAGAAATCCTAGCAGTCAGTTTATTTTGCTGTTGCTGTTGCTCTTCTGGTCTGTGTGCTCTTTGAGGAAAGCAAACACTTGGCACAGAATACCTAAATAACACACAAGTAGTTATTTCTAATTACTGGATTCGTTTTCCTACTTGAAAACATTTATCTACACTTCAGATAAAGTTTTCACAACTGCTTTTTGCAATTAAAGGGAGAACAATTCTACAGTGATAATCTCACCTCTAGGGACCATATTATTTGAGATGCAGTTCAATAGGGGCTGTTTTAAATTTAGAAGCTTTGAGATGAACTACCAAAATTTGCATAGTCCTGCTAGACTCATGGCTATTTGAGATCTCAAAGACCACACTACTGGTCTAGTATAAGTATGGTATAGTATAATAGTATAATAGTAGCTTGTGGTGGGTAGACCTATTTAAAAATATTGTAAAAACCCTCTTTTTAATCCCCTGATAGTGCTAGATAAATGATCATACTTCATATAAAAATTAGTTCTTAACTGTAACCATGAAGTTAGTTCCATTCATCAGATATCGTCATTCATTGTCATGACACTGACAGGCAATTGTTCATTTTTTCAGTTCAAGCAATTCTCGTGAGGCTCATAAAACCTGTGCACTATATATAGATTCTGTAGATTTGGCAGAGTCAGATTCTGAGCAATCCAAGCATGGCTGTTAGTATTTTGAGACTGTTTTGGTTTTCCTAAAATCTGACAGATGTAGTAGAGAATGAGCAGCTGTTCATACCTATATAAATATGGAGATAGAAAGTATGCATTTTATATATGTGTAATATATATATACTATATAGAGAAATAAAAGTTATTAATATACACATAATATATAAACCTTTCACATTAAGACTGTGCATTTCACAGAACTGACATTCCTGTGGATGCTGACAATATTTTGCTTTCCATGTGGACTCTCTTTCACAAGTCTCATGATGCTATAGTTCTTACTGTGGTCTTCAGACATTCACGAACAACCACAAAAATATTATGGCTCTTTTATCCTTTGCCATTAAAGGAAGACCTTATTCCTCTGTTTGAATTTGGGCATAGATAACTGTGGCCTATACATTCAAGGCAGTTGTTATAAGCATTGTTCTTGACTCTCTCCCTGGAGCATGACATTATGGCTCACTACTGCAGAGGTGAATGACAAAAAAATAGTACTGTCTGCCTCAGATGGCCTTGCCTCTAATGAGCTGCCAGACCTTAAAGCTCCCAATTTACCTGCAGTGAATTGTACCCTTCTCCCACACAGCAGTTCCTGCCAGACTGCATCTAGGGGCTCTCCCTCTCAGCCCCCTGCCTCAGCACCTTTCTGCCCACCCACTCCAGCTAAAAAAGCCCTCTCAGGGCCCATCAGGTAAAGTCAGGTACATTCAGACACTGGCTGTCACTTGCTTGCTCCATGCTGGGAAAGAGGAGACATGAATAACGGGTGTAGGGTTGGTAGCCCAGTGTGTGCATAGTGGGTAGATGAGCCTCAGGACCCACTGACTGGCTCACACAGCTCACATATCTAATTCCCAGGTAAACTGGAGGGCTTAAATGACTTTTGTCTGCCAGCAGGACACAAAACTTGCTTATCTGGTTGCTGGTGAGAAACTGCCTATGTGTTTTGTAGCTCTGATCTACACCATGGCAGAGTGCTGAATGGAGAGATGATCTAATCGGGAATAGCTGTCTAGAGGGAAATCTAGTAAGGTACCCCTTATAGTAAGTGTGGATGAGCATAAGGATTTGATTTCCCAACTGGAACTTCTGGTAGCTCTGAGATGCAGCTTACATGGTACGTAGTGTTTTCCCTGTGATTAACAGTTTTCAAATCTTGGCTTATACTTTAGCTGAAAGCAGGTGTTGAAAATTGTCAGGGAGAGAGGGGAAGATTGAATGTCACCGACACTATTTCCAGGGTTTGTAATGAAGTATTTTCAGAATCTTTTAAAAGAAAAAATCTTTTCTTTTGAAATATTCTATCTTCTACAAAGCTGAGTAAGTTATATAGATTTTCAAATTTTGGTTTTATAAACACTGTTTTACTAATGCCTAGATTACCTAGTAAATTAAAAACTACTACTCTTTATCTTTACTGAAATGTTTATGTATTTATTCAGGTTTTGACATCTCTACATTGTTGTCTCCTACAAACCTGTTGCCTGATCAGTGGAGTTGCTGCAATTTGGACTTTAGAAGCAAACAAAACAAAGATTAGCAATGGCTGCTCTGAGGATGAAGGAAGCAGGACAGAATGCCTGTTTGGATAGAATGCTCACACGTTGCAGCCAAACATGAAGTTTGGTAGAGATGAATGCACTTATTAACAATTTCAACATTTTCTGTTCATTTCCCTGAAACTTTTCTAGTGTTTATAAGTAGATGAGAGACTCTGCTTAGCACAAAAACTAGCTCAACTTTTGCAGAGATTCTTTCAGTGGACTTCTACAATTCAGGCACTGCTGGTCAGTGCCATAGTGGTTATACTTGAACAGCCAGTGCTAATGCCACTTTTCTTCCCCTTACTTCGTAGGGCTCTTGGTTCACTTCCAAATCCCTACACTGAATGGTCTAATCTTCTTTTCACATCTCGGAAATTTTCCAGGCTCCTATTTTCATGCTGATGCCCTTATCCTCTCTCTTGTTTCATATCTCAGAGCTCTTGTGATCAGATTACATCTTCTGCAAATTGTGCTGTGTACATGTTATTTCCAGAAATTCTTGGTTTGTATCAAATAACAAAGAGTCCAAAGTATCTAAGAGATGATTCTTACCACTTCTTTTCACAAAAAGAAAATTAGAAAATTTTTAAGCAATGATTTTTCTAACTCAGGTATTTTACAAATGTCTTGAAAGGTTCTTCCCCCCAAAAAAACCCACATTTTTTTGAGTGGGGAAGTGTGCTTGCTAGACATGCAGAGAAATTGGTTTTCCTTTTCCAAGTTAGTACAGAGAAATGGGCGATTGCATTCAGCATTTGAACAGATGATTAGCTTAAACTTAGAAAACAGAAGCATTACAAGATTTTTCTGAAATACTAATATATTTATTGCTTAGTGTATGCTATACAAAATTAATATTTTAAACAATATAATGTGAATTTCTGTTTATGCTTTGAGTTGTTTCCTTAAGATGAACAAAGTGCTGTGGTTTAGAGATTGTTTTCAAAGAAATAATTTATTTTTTTTTACCATACTGACTACTTCATACAGTGGAAAAGTTTATTGCAATATATCTGTCCTTCAGCTTTCAAAATGTATCAGCAGGCAACTGTTTCCATTTACTAGAATGTGCCAGACAAAAGAATCTCAAATATAAGTTATCCTTTGGCTCTTAGTCAGGGATGGTGTTTGACAGAAATGCTTGATAAGTGTCCTTCAACTCATAACTGTGCTATATTATAACATCTGAGTCAGCCTATGCTCATCTCAGATGTTCATAAGAGGAAAAAAAGTTGACTTGGATGCATTTCTTTTTTTCCCCCCCTTTTTGGTGGGGAGAGTGTGTCCAGATATTTTGCAAACAGTGCTTAACCCTGTTGGTTGAATGGCTTGGAGAAGCAAGACAACCCACGTGTTTTCAGAGACCGAACTGTAGCAGCTTAAACAAAGGTCTTATTATCTGTGCCTGACTAGGCAAAAGTGGAAATACTCCCAAGAATCAGAATCAAAGCTGGGTACTGGCAAGTGCTCTGGCATAATGTGGACTATGCACTAACAGTGTGGTCTGCAAGAAGTGCTAACAATATTTGCTGGGATCCAAGTCATATCTGAGACAGTCTAAAGTTAAATCTGCATAGACAAAAGTGTACTGCCTCAGAATGTGCTGGCAACCTCACCCTGGAGGTGCCATGCCTCTTTTTGGATTGAAAAAGTAGTAATAGAAAAATGGCTAAGTGAAAGCAGACAAAATTGCACTTGTACTCTCCATTACATCTCTAAGGCTAAAACCTGCAATGCAAACCACATTGAAACTTAAAGCTAGTTTATCAATTATGTTTTGCAAACCAACTGCTGAGACTCAGACTGCATCTCTGAAATGTTGCCAAGCCTCCCAGGGTGGCTTCTAGACAAAGTTGCAGCATGGACATAGTTATGGCAGCATAAGGCAATTATCACACACATCAAGGAGCTGATGATCAACTGTTTCATCCTGAAATATTATGGTGTGAATGAAAATTAAATATATAAGTCACAGGACAGTGTGTTCCCTGTAATACAATGCCTGGGACTGGGATACCACTCCTATAAATGCTCTGTCAATAATTTTCTCATAATAGTCATGATTTTCAGCAGCACTAGGATATCTCAAAATTGAAGGGAAATGTTTTACAAAAGGCTTTACTCATGGAAAGTTTATTGCAGGAAGTAAAATCATACAAGTAGAAAACACTATTAAATTTATAGAGATTTTTCTATGGCCCCAGAAACCTTTAGCATATTCTATGAAAATTTCTGTGCTACCATTTTGCTATACACAACAAGAATGGAACTGAATTATATACACATTTTATTTAAGGTAGCTTGAGGCACTAAGCTATAGCAGCTGAGCAAGAACATGGGATTCTCAAGTTCTCAGAAATATGGAAAAATTATCAAGCCAGAGCAGATACCAGCTGGGGTAACTACGTCTTGGTTGCAAGGGCAAGACTGGAAGAAGTATGATGACAAACTATAGAAGACAGAGATTAAAAAGTACTAATAATGATTGTTGATCTGTCAGATTTTCCATATACTTGTAGAGAAATCTCAGCTGTGAAAATTACTGAAATTGCCTAGAGAGCTAAAGTTTACTGCAATATCATACACTGACAGCCAAACTAGTGCTCACCTCACAGAGCAGATGTTCTTCAAAAATCAAGGCAATGAAAATATGGTTTCAGGAATCTAGAAGTACCATCTATTGGATCATAGACTGAATCCTTTGCTTGAGAAAATGTTTTCCTCAAGAGGTGAAGTTAGGTTTCCTCTTCTTATTCTTTGGAGGCATTATTATTATGTAGCAGCATCAGAGGTGTAGCCACGGCAGTGGTGCTGAGGCAGGAAAGAGGACACGCCCTGATGAATAGATAGAAAAGGCCAATAAGGTAACAAGAAGTAGAAAAGAAGTGCTGAAAAGCTGCTACAAAGAACTGGGAATAATTTGCTGCTCTATAAAGAGAAATCAGTACCACACTTTGGATGGAGCTGAGTGCCATTTAAATGTGTTTTATGTGTGATGGCCCGAACTTTTCCAGCTGTATTGTGACTTTTTTCTTCTCTAAATTGTGAAAAGATTTGGAATGATGTAAGTCCTTACCTGATACATCTGTATAAGTCTGTTCTAGCTGCGTGGGGAAATCTTCTGTCCAAATCAAGGCACTAGTGAGCTCATCTCACTACCTTTACAGGCCTATAATGTAAACTTCAGACATTTGTATTAATCACCTTATCAAGAGGGAGAATTTGACTGTTAAGGGAATGATCTATCTGTCTGATTTTCAATATGTGCCTTAGGAAAAGATAAATTCTGTACAGAGTTTATTGCATCCAAGTGCACAGTATACATGCAGATTCTCTACTCTCTGAATATAGTTACTGAAGTAACTATTTATGTCTTCACTGGAAGGCTGGGATGTGGGAAATGCTTCTGGCAGGACACTTTGTGTGTCACAGCATTAACCAGTGTCTCAAGACAACTTGAAGCAGTTACCAATGTCCTTGCATTTCTCTTTGTCACACGTCAGGAAAACTACCACATATGCAGCAGTACTGTTGTTGCAATGCTTGCTACACTGGCTTTCCATCAGCAATCCTTGCTGTCAGATTCTTGCATAAAGGTAATTGATTTAGGTG
>VYZS01090752.1:2683-13761 GCA_013400695.1 Neodrepanis coruscans | reverse complement strand
AGAAAAGAAAGAGAAGAAGGAAAGCAAGCCAGCGACAGGCACACGCGGATGAACCAGTCGTTGTGCTTTATCCTCACGGCTCCCGGTAGCGACCGGGAAGTAAAAATCAAAAGAAACCCCCTCCCCGGAGAGACGAGCCTTTCGCGGGGAAAGGATGAGGGCAGCGGGCGTGTGAACCTGCGGGAAGGCAGGGAGGTGTGCCCCGGTAGGGTCCGGCTCCGGCGGGGACCGGCACCGGCGCTCCCGGCCACCAAGGCAGGGACCCCGGTGACGGGCGGACGGCTCTGCCGGGGCGGCGGAGGCTCCAGGCGGCTCCCCCGGCGGAGCCCGCGGCTCAGCCCCGACACGCAGCGAGGGTCCGCGCGGTGGCTTACCTTCCCTGCTTCGTGATAATCATCTCCGTCTGGTGCCGGTGAAATTTCAGCCAGAGTGGCCTGTTGCACAGGTAGACCTGAGCCTTGCCGGGAACCAGCCCCGGCTGGGTGGAGGAGAACTGGTAGAAAGGTGCCCCTTGGTAGGAATGGCCATACTGCTGGGGGTACGGGTAGCCCGCCGTGGGGTAGCCTTGCGGAGAAGAGTTGGACAGGAGGCTGTTATAAGCTCCATTGGTGATCACAGGATGGTGAGCCATGTAGCGGCTGGGACTGGCGATGGAGAAGGCTGGGTGAGCAGGTCCATGCTGGCTGGGATAAGGGAACATTGTACTAGGAGCAGAGGCAGCAGACTGGGGCTGGCTGGACTGAGAGAGCAGATAGCGATCTGCAGCAGATCCATCGAAACTGTGACGAAGCTCAGAGACCCCGTCCAAGACGGGAGAGAGTTTATTTCTCTGGACGTCCCCTGGTGTGTCCTTGGAGTCAGGAAAATTGTCTGTATCTGACTGATTCGTCATCCCCCTGGTAATTTTTTTCAAAGGTGAACTTCTCTCCAGGTTGTCAGTGGTCGAGATAATGGGATGATCATGCAAGGCAAGCTCAGATCCGCCTGCATGTGGGTAACTGCTGCTCACATTGAGAAATTTCTTGGAGAGCATGATAGAGGGAGAAAGACAATGCTCCAGCTGCATAGCTCTAGCACCACAGTAATAACCCTTCAGTCCCTGGATCTGAAAGGGCTCCTTAGTATCAGAAGCTAGACATCCTGGGACCCTCACTAGGCAGAAAGCACTTCATCCACCAAATGCTTCCCAAACGTTTGATTTACTTTTTTTTTTTTTTTTTCCTCCCTTCCCAGGGAGAAGAGATTGGCCAATTGACACTATGCAGCAATCAGGAAAGACTCACTTTTGATCTTGCTGCATGTGGAGAGGATGAAACGGCTTCTGCCATTGGTTAACCGCTGACAGTAATTTAATTAGATAGACATTAATTAGGATAATCACCTGGCTTCTGGTCGCGACGATCATGGCAAATTGAAGGAGATGATTTTATTGTGAGATAGAAGGAAGGGAAAGGGGGAAGGGAAGAGTGTGTTTGCTGTGAGAGCTCATTATTATGTGACCTTTCCAGCTTTTTTCCTTTTTTTTTCCTTTTTTTTTGACTACGGCTGGAAAATAAATCCAAACCCTACGATTGCCCAAATACTGCGCGCGTGTCCTCTACCTTCGTGCGTCAGGGAGGAGAACGGGTCCCAGGGGCTTCAGGTGGCGAGGGCAGCGCCGGGCTGGGCGGCCGCTGCCCTCAGCTCACCCCCGCGGGGCGCAGCCTCTCTCCCCCAGCTCCTCTGAGCGACCCCCGGCGCAACGCCCCCACGCTTCCCACCCGTGACTACTTCGCGGGGGAAAATACACCCTCCGTCCCCGCTGACAGCGGCCGCGTATCATCTCTTTTAACTTCTGAAATAATCATAAGCCCCGCAGCCGAAGTGCCCTAATGTATTCGCCGCGATGTTTACGGGTTCTTTAGTAAATAAATATTTTATCTGGGAGCCGTAATGCCGAAGATTATCAGCAAAACAGTGTAGAAGGCGTCCATCTCCCCATCCGGCTCTGGATTTCTTTCCACTCAGTGCCTGCTTTCCCTTGGTGTTCAGTCCCGCGGGTAGCGCTCGGAGGGGGCCCATTTTTGGTAGAACCTTTGTCATGAGCCCCGGCCCGGCATGGCTCGATCGGCGTTCTCGGGAGGAGCGGAGAACCCCGAGCCACAATGATGCTGCGGCAGGAGCTGCCTGCACCCTCTGCCCGGGGGGTGTCTCTGCGAGAGCCGCGGGCCCGGCCGAGCGCGGCGGCCTCAGCTCCGGGTGCGCACCCGGGCGGGGTCGGGGCCCCCCGTTACCAGAGGGACCGGCCGGCGGGTCCCGCGCTGCGCCCGGTCAAGCCTCGGGCTCCTGAAAACTGTACCCTCCGTGAAGATGCACCTGAAGAGTTCAGGGGCCCCTCTCGCCACCCCGCCTCTGCCAACCACCAGCCTCAAATTCCCTTCCTAGGGAATATTGATTTTTTTTTCTTGTTCTGTTGTGTTTTGGTTTTTTCTTTTGTTGTTGTGTTTTTTTTGTGGGGTTTGTTTGTTTGCCCGGGGAGGAGCTCTCCTTCCGTTTTTCTTAGTATTGTCCCCTTAGCGGTTTGGACTCCAGGTATTTTACAGACTACATCTCTTCCCAGGTGACATTAGCAGTTGCCTTCAAATTCCACTGACAACTAATGCAATCTGAGGCATTGCATAATAAAACCGAACCATCGTATAATTGCTCGAAGCCAGGCTCAAACTTTGCAAACTCAAATACAGAGAAGACTAGAACCAGAATGTGTATTTCAATGCCCTCAAATCCCGTGGCCATTTCTTTTTCTGTTGCTTAACCATGAGCTTCTTCAGTTATTTAGTGTTTCATAAATGCCGACATACACACACTCTCTACAAGGAAATGATTCTAATAAGATAAATTATGAAGCAAAAAGCAAGCAGTTCACTGTTTTAGTTGCAGCCGGGTGGTACAGCGCATGCAACTTTCATACACTATCTTCTCCTTTCAGTGCTAAGAAAATATTTTCATTATTATCAGTTCTAACTAATGTTCCCAACAGTTGTTCAACCGTTGTGCTCATCCTTCCCTTTCCCTGTTTGAACCAACAGAAAGGTAATGGACTTATATAGGCAGGAGATAGATCGAAACACAGATAAACCCTCAGAAATGCTGCCCTGAATTACAGAGCTACACCCATATAGATGCGGAGCTGCAATGAATTCAGTGGTATACTGCCAATCACATGGAAGTGCTAATATATGCCAAAAATCTTCAGTGCACAACTCCTAAACTGGTATAATAGGGGGATATGCAATGGCAGGTGGTGTTACAGAATAGTCATAGAATGTAGAGAGGTTTGCTAATACAATATGCTCGTCCTTCGTGCTGACAGGTGACGAGGGGTCAAGCTGCTAATGAAGGTCTGCTCCATTGCGGCTGGAGGCTCAGAAGGAGCCTGCTTGGAAACCTCTTTCTTCCTTCAAGATGGTATATGGGCTGCTGCTTTTCAGGTTACGGCATATACACATTCTTCCAAATCTTTTGTGTAGCTCCTAAAGCACTGGACAAAAATAAGGAAAGATGCCCCCAGAAACTACCTTTTTATTATTCATGAAACATCTTGGTAAATGGAAAATTGTGCCTCCAAGTCAAACTGAGGAATGAATAGAAAGCAGGATACCACAGCAAGCTTATACTACAGGAGATCTGCATCTCCAACAAACTCCCTTCAGCTACCCTCTGCAAGATGTACATTTGTCAAAATTAATTTAGAATATGCAAGACTCACTGGTTTGTCTCCCTGCTTACACCAGCCTCTCACGCATGTATACACTGCAGTACTGCGCTAGTTTCTCTCCTGTTCTGCAGTGCCATGTTACCCACGACCTGCCAAACTCTGTCTCCCTCGTGGTGTTACACGTGCGTGTGGGAGTAGAGAGCGGCAGGGATGCAGAGCCCCACTGGCAGACGAGCCCCAGGGCAGGTCCCCCGATCAGCTCCTGCCCCATGTCACCCTGGGGTGCACACATCCGACAGCAGCAAGGCCCAAGAACAGCCTTCCTCAACAACACACAGGTTTTCAGTGTGAATTGCCAGAAAGTACTTTCATTTAACTATATGCAGGCAAAATGTGGTTTGGTATGTCTCCTTTTTCCCAGTCTGATATTCTGTGGGGGCAGAGGGAAGGCCATAAGGAGGGCAGCTGCAAAAATCTGCATGTTTCCCTCTGAAGTAAGTGCATGCTAAATATACTTTGAGAGAGAGTGTTATTCTAAAATAGTAAATTAAAAGGCCTAAATAAGAAATTCCAAACAAAAGAAAAATCGTTGAATGGTAAGGAATAAGTAAATAGAAAAGTAATGGGCATAAACTGGAAAATAAAACAATTTTATGGCTTATTTCTTTAGTATGCAAACAAGTAGTCTTTTTTTTTTTTTTAAATCATCTTCAACAACAAGAGATGTATCTAGTTTTAAAATATTTGCCTGGCACTCTTGTTGCTATTTATTAAAAAAAGCCCAAACAAATCCAACAGTAAACAGAAAAACTGCCCAGATAAAAGAAGCAAACTGGCCTAAGTGCCCCCCGCTACTTAAAAAAACCCTCAACAAACCCTCAACAAAAAATCTCAACTACTCCCTGCCAAAAAGCCAGAGTCACTCCCCAAACCCAGTTACTTGGCTTTGCCTGCTTCAAACCAATCAGGCAACATAGCTGTCTTCCTGTGTGCATCTCCTCCAGTCAGTGGAAATGGTTTTAAATGATATATTCTGGTTGAGACTCTTTCCACATATTTATCTACACGGACATCTCGTGTACATTCTTTTTTCACAGGAGGGAGAGTTCATGCAACCTAGAACAGCCTCTATCACTTTAATGTTTATTCTCAGAATACTGCTATTTTTGACACCACTTGTGAGAGTTGTGTGATTCAGTTATCAGCAACTGAATTAATTTTCTTAAGGTCAGTTGTCTTCTGTAGATATTAGGGTTTGAGTAATATTCAAAGGGAGATGATGGGAATTTTCAGCATCTTAGTTTTTGTAAGTCCTCAGAATCCAACACTACAATTTATTTGTTTTTTTATTCTCCATGAGAGTATCTGGCAATCAATAGGAGCCAAATTCCATTAGAGATTTTTTGCTGTCCTAGCAATTAATATCTCAGTAGTTTTACAGTGAGTAGAAACAAACCTCTACTAACACTTTTTCTGCTGTTAATTCCTGTTGTCCTTTCTCAAAAAAGACTGCCCAGAACTTAAGACAGGTTTGTAAATGTATTTTTATTATGTTGCAACAATCAAAATATATATGTACTACTGATTTTTTCCCCAAATAGTAAATGAAAATGTAATACATTTTTGCCCACATTGTGTTCCTGAATACTTTGGAATCTGTGAGGACCCTAACATAAAGAAACTGAAACAATTGCACCATTAGGGACTGAAAGGTGTTATAGTGCTGCACTTACATTGCAAATGAAGTCAGATGTCTCTGTTTAAACAGATAGAGCCTCAACAGTCTCTGTTTTGTGAGTATTAGAAACAATAAACAAATATACACAGAAAGCATCACAAATGGTAAATTGGTTATTTAAATACAACTGTATCCAACATAGCAGCTAAACACTGGACAATGTTTGAGGTCATCAGCACATCCACATGTTCTTCTAAATGACGTTTGGGGTCCTGAAATACAAAGGATGCCATAAGAGGAATGACTGAAACACATCTCTGAAGAATTTAATTTACTTCAAGTCTGTTTAAGATATCAATGAATTAATAAACATAGGCCAGTAATGCTCCTAAATTTTCCATTCTAGCAAGATCTAGCAAATGACTGAATTTCCATGAACAAGATTTTATACTAACAGTTGAGGATAGGTTTAGGAAGTAAATTTCTATCCCGCATCTGAAGAGTAACCATGACAGCTGTGAGTTTTAAGGACAACACACAATATGTGAAATTTACTATACATCTCACTAAGGCCAATATTTAATCTTAGTTCTGGTACACTGCAATTTGTTTTCAGATCTTTGCACAAATGTGTGTTCTCATCCTGTAAAGACTCAAGCATCATCTCACACAGTCTTTGAATAGTTGTGTTGACTGCACGAAAATTAGCATATCTATACCCATAAAAGATAAAATCATGCACAATGCTCTCTTCAAATGCTCTGAGAAATAGAATGTTAAGCTTGAGCAGTTTTCTGAAAATACACATCCCCACACACTATTACTCAATTGATGTGGGCATTTGTGGGTATCTGCATAGAAAATAAGATTATTTTTGGTTGAAAATCATACCCATGCACCTCTTCAGTTTCACAATTGATATCAAGTAATTAATTTCCAAATACTGCAAAAATATCAGGCACATCTAAAAAACATTTCTAAACTTTATTATAGATTAGAGTAAAATTTTTGTGTGTAAAGAAATTAAAATATGGAAGACAATCATGCGTGGGAATGTTAACTTATTTAAAAAAATATCATTGTCAAAATGTAATGAACCCACCTAAGTTTACATAGAAGTGCAATAGGAAATCTGTGTGAGGTGTCCTTCTTAACTAATTTTCAAAGACCACACAGTTCTCCAATATTCGTTCTGTTCCTAACAAATCATGCACCTAATAACATAATATCCCTACTGTGAGTGGCTGTTTGTTTACAAGATTTTCTATATAAGCTGCATAAAAAAACACTTGAGAATTCCTTCACAGAACGATTTTTTAAAAAAAAAACCTAAAAATTTTATCAGGAAATTTTTTTTTTCTTTTTGAAGAACTGTATCAAAGTAGATTTTTTTTCACATATGCGTAACAACTAGTGAAGCTCAAGTTCTGTGTGAGATGACATCATAACCCTTAAAATACAAGCCTTCTTGCATATTTTATATGTATATATTTATGTATGTGTAGGTGTGCATAAACTCCATTGTTCTGAATGCTACAGAAATACACAAGTGACTGAACAATAGTGCAGATGTGTTATGACATTGCTGCTAGAAGCTGACATATAAGAGCAATCCAGAATCCTTTAAAGTCTTCTACTGCTACTAGCAATACAATAAATACTAGTTCTTTAAGGACACACTAGATACTTTAAAAGCTATTTCTTGTTTCCATTACCCTTCTTGAATTTGAACACAAGCTCTTACAAATTTGCTTTGCTCTCCTCTTGCTCACAAAACCATATTTCCGCAATCTTTAAGGTGAAATCAAATGTAGAAATAGTTTTCTGTTCAGTCTTCTATAAAGACATTACATCCTGACATTGCAAAGGGATGGAATGAATTGAGTAGGTGTTTCCAGTTTCAGCTGTGGTCCTAAACTGGTTTCCTCAAGCACCAATACAAAGAAACACAGCTGACTTGCCTGTATATCAGAGCTAATCACTGACAGCGTGTTCATCAGCTGAGGATAGGGGTGAGGTGGCTCTTTAGCCATGATAGTGTATATACAACACCCCCCCCACCTTTGTTTCCATGATTCCTATTTTTTAAAAGTCTTCACATCTTGGGCCTCTCTGACACAAATTTGGATATCTTTATGCCTCTTAGAAGAAGTTAAAACAAAAGAAGAAGAACTACTAAATCTCAACACTGCTGTTCACCATGTAATATAAACACATGTAGATCACGGCTTGCAGATATTCTGCTGATTACCGATAGTCAAAAGCCTTATTCCTTACACAACCTCCAACAAAAATAAATTTATTATTTGAAGTGTTGAGAATATAATGCATGTAGAATTAAAATCACCTACGCACATGTAAAAAAATTAGTATTTAGAATGAACGAAGCATATCATTCCACCTCACTCTAATTCATCACACCTCACCTGCTTGCCAACATTTTTTATTGCCAGCTGTTCAGGTGTCATCTTATCTTCTTCTTCAACAGCCTGTGAAAGAAACACAGAAAAGGTCAGTGTTTCAGATTTCATTTACTTTTTCCCCAAGCCACAGATTCTCAAAATACAATTCTCTTTCTCAGAAAAAAAAAAAAATCAAACATCAACACATTTCAGAAAGTCAAAAGGAAAGGTACTTCAGCTTTTCAGCAGACGTGGTTTTAATTACTAAGTGTTAGTGCAAAAGATCAAGGCAAATACTCATGAATGGTTTTATTGTCAGATATTCACAGAACTGTTATTAAGTGAAAATCTTAAATCAGTGGTAACAAAAGTTAAAGATAGTTGAAGATGGTTAAACCAGTAAAGCAGGACTGAAACCAACACTATCTATACTGTTTCAACTGCTCAAGAAATTTTTATATTGTTTAAAGTCACTTCTTTTGATACATTTTGATATTATTCTGTTGCCTTCAAACACAGTGTCTTTATAAAGTTAATCCACTAATTTAACTCTTGAACGTAATACCAAATTTTGTTTCTAAGGACTTCTAAGAAGTTAAAAAACACAGCACTTGGCAAGAATGACTGACATGCTTACTACTCCTAGTGTAGTAAGGAGTAGTGCTTGCTGAGATCTAGTATTTCTAAGAAATATTTCTAAGTGTAAGTGGCATTATTAAAACAGTAGTTGTGATTCCTCTTTCTTACAACACCAACAACAAATTCCTTATCTAACAAGAATATTGAATTGGGCTCTGGCATGTGTTCTAAATACTTATTATTTATCTGCTGGACTGATACAGAGCGATAACCTTTACTCTGCTACAGTGATCAAATAGTCCTTGACTGAAGTATTGGAAAATATGATTAACTGCTTATTTTGATCTACAGGAATTTTATATTCTCTTCACTACGTAAAAATACAAAATGGATGTGATTACTCACATTCCAAAGCAAAACATATAATTAAACACTTTGACAACTTCAGGCAAAACGTCAGGCAGAGCCTGAAGTGGGGAGCTAATACAGGCAACTTCACACAGAAACAATACATAGTTGATTAGTAGGAACCACAGTCATTCTGAATAAAACTTGTGAGGATCAACTCCTTCTGAAATTAAGTAATTTTTTCACTTCATAAACACAGCTGCAGTTATATTATACAGTTTTATCATTATGGGATATAAATACCTTGTTGTAATTCTTAGCTAATTCTAACATCTCCTTCACTACTGTTTCATTGAGTTTGCAATGCTCACTGTAGTCCTGAAGTGTCAAACCTTCCATCCAACTCTTCTTATGCAAATTTAGC
Organism: Neodrepanis coruscans; assembly: GCA_013400695.1. NCBI lineage: Eukaryota > Metazoa > Chordata > Aves > Passeriformes > Philepittidae > Neodrepanis > Neodrepanis coruscans. Next base: position 4,633 of record VYZS01090752.1, on the reverse strand, counting down.
AACATCTGCAAAAGAAAACCTCTTTAGAGCATTCATCAGAAAATATTTTCAGAATACTATGAAGATCTCTTTGACAGAAAACCAATTTATAATAAGATTATAATTTAAAATTTTTTTTTCTTACAAGGTCAATGTTTAAATAGAGGAAATACAATAATGAATTATTCTGCTACAGTAGATGATAAGATTTTGCATACATTTTTAAAGATCAAACTTCTTGAACCCTAAATATGAAAATGAGGCATGGAGACCTGAATCACATTCACTTTGACAGGAATATGAAGGTTTGTTTTCTGGGATTTTTTATTTTTGCTGAAGGTAGAGAATGCACAATTGCACTGTAGAAGAGCTAACAGAAAGGTGAATACTTTAGCTGCCAAATAAGGAATAGTTGAAGCTTCTGGTTTCTGACAAAGCTGAAAACTATTTTAATGTCTGGATTAAATTCATAAAGTAGATATTTAGGCTTCACTTATTATCTGATCTGTATGCAAGCAACTGACAGAGTTATGATGAAGTGAACTTTGAAAACAACTAAAGCAGGACTTGTGTGTCTTTGTCCTCATGCAAATCAAACAGCCCTAAAAACATGACAAAGTGTTGCAGTTGATGGTGATAAATGCAAGCACTATCAGAAATATTTGAAATGCTTTACTTGACACTCTGATGTCATTCATGAAACAGTGAAGGAATAGCCACAAAGGCAACTTTTTTTTTTTTATTTTCATGAATAAAGATATTATATTCTGTGGATCTCCTGCACTCTTGAGGACTGTTGGGGAGAACCCTTTCAGCACAGTTTCAATTTGCCTTCAATTTGTGAACATTGACTAGACATCTCTGAGAACTGCTAAGATCTGTAATTGCTATCATCTAAATAAAAATACCTGTTTCATTCTATGTACAGCTTCCAAAGAAACCTGGCTTTGGAACACAACGACTTTGTTGAAAGTTTGTGTCAAACTTGTATTAACAAGACCTTAGTTACTGACAGAAGGAGTCGTAGGCAAACTGCATATGGACAGTTTAGCTAGGTTATCTCGATTTTAAAATTATGGTTTGGTGTGATGAGCTCCTAATCTAATACATGAAGCATGTACTCTTCTTACTACAGATGGAGATAACAGATCACCACCACCACGAGGGGGTTTGAGATATGTATGAAGCTGCCTTATGAAAGATGTGAGAGAGAGTTGTTGCCTCACAGATTAACATTTTCCTAACTTGGTCAAGATTATTCTCCCACTTGCAAAGGTAATAACTTACTTATGTAAAGCCGTTGAAGAAAATACATACTTGGAACTTCAGAAAAGACTGGATTTGCCATATTGCTGCATTTGAATGGAGAAAAACACCCCTGGAAGCTTCACGGACATTTCCTGAGAGAGCCGGTTTTGTTGAATCTGTTATTCTTTTCTGTAACAGTGAGGTCTTGAAAGTCTGATACTGCCCTAAAAACAGTTGTGCATTTCACAAATTCCTTCCAGCTCCCTGATTTGCATACATATTCTTCCATTATTTAAAACTCTTCTTCTTGTTACTTGTAACTCTCTGAAAGTCCAAATTAAGTGAAAAAACTATTTTGATCATGTCATCATACACTTCAGCTATGAGATCAATTTACCTGAACAAGGCTATAAGCATACACAGGCGTAACCGAAGACAGAATCTGGCTTTTCAAGAATTAACTTCTGTAGACAATAAACAGGCTTTTTTTTGCCTGTTTTGTTTCCCTGGTTGAGACTGTCAAGCTTGATTTTGCTTGTAATTCGAAGAAGTTTGATGCAAAAGTAACAGACAACATTTGTTACAAGTAACTTAATATTTCTTCTGTAAATGCAGAACATCACTACTTCATGGTATTCAGTGGAGTCTTGGGGAGCTCCATTCCTACTAACTGGAAATACCTTCTGTCAAAGTGATTATAGCTTAGAGAACCCCAACATCCCT
>VYZS01090709.1:17233-43154 GCA_013400695.1 Neodrepanis coruscans | reverse complement strand
CCCAAACTTTCCCTTCCCATCCCGCTTTTCTTCTGGTTCTCATATTGCCGTATATCAGCTAGTAAATGTTCAGAGAATTTATTTAGCTACAGCTACAGCGTAAAACAATTAGAAGGTGGTACAATATTTTCTATGGAGCTTCTTCTTGGATGAGAGTTGTAAGATAATAGTCGCGTGATTTTTTAAAAAAGTGTAATCAGTCAGTCAACTTGTTCACAAAGACAAAATATACAGAAAACAGAGTTTCTGGTTAGGATTTCTGGCTTTGGGGTAAAGAATCTGATAGTGAGAATTGAGAATTGAAAGCATGCTGCACCATTGAACTATGGAAAAAAGGATTTTGTGCAGCAGTTTTTTCAACCTAGGCTTTGGGACTTTTTTTCACAGAAATTTACCCTTGATCCCCAGGAAACAAACAAACAAACAAAAAAAAAACCCACAAGAGGGAAATAAAATAAAGCCAGGGGGGAAGAAAAATTGCTTGTTACTTACTTCTGTGTAAGAAGCTGTATCTTGTCCCTTTCAGCAGTTGCCCATCCATTAGCCTGACCAGGGGCCCAGACACTGAATTACACTATGCTTCCTGCTCAGAAAGTGATGCTTCAAGTGGCAGAGAAATTTCTGCTGCAAGTGGCAGAGAAATTTCCAGAGACTTCAGCTACACAAACAAGCAAAGGTATATTTTCCATGAAGACCTTGCGCCACAAAGGGTTTGGTAGGGAAAATCCACTTGGTAGGGAAAAAAAGGAACACCTCCTTGAATGGAGGATGTGTAGAAACCTGTTGCCCTGGCATGAGCAGTTATGTAGAGTTTTAAGACACGATGAGGACAAGCAAATAAACAGTGAAAGAAATTGAATTTTTCAAGGGTGTGTCCCTAAAATTTCACACGCCTCCAACCAGAAATTCATGCCTAGGAGTGGAGAGACATATCCAAGGCACATTAGACTAATCTAGAGGTTGACAGCAACGAACCTGCTCCTCTTTTGAACCGCTTTTGTTACCACCAGCACTCAGTCAAGCTAGGATAAAGCTGCTTTGGGGATGTCCACGTACGTCAAATGCACACCTACTGTTTATAGATGGACATAGTCAAATACAAGACACATGTCTCTAGATTCCAGCAAAGGACTCAACATTTTTGTCATACTCTGAAAATAGAGTAATTCAAATCTCTACCTTTAGGCAGCTCTGTCTGAAAATGAGTGATTTTATGCTTTTTTCCTACTTTCATTTTAATGTGAGAATGGAAGGTTAGAATGGAAAGGTAGATTTTGTCCTTTGGAATGCCACTTGCAAACCAACATGTTTTCTGGAGTCTACACATGAAGTTTGTGTCATGCTAAATCTATTTCTAATTTTGCATGTTGATTACATGAAAAGTGTTGGCATTTAATGTTAAATTAATGCCTTCTCATTTTCTTGAAGAGGCATCTTGAATGTGCTTTGATGTCTGCCTCAGCAAGGTTTATCAGTGTTTTGGTGATGCACGCCTGATGAAACCCACCCTAAGGAACAAGGCTGAAGGCTGCTGCAATGGTGCAGTCTGCAATGTAGGCAGAGCTGAAGGGTAGCATCCACCCTTGTATTAGCTGTTGAGGTATTTGCAGCACCAGCTGTGGCACAGAGGTGTGACAGAGCAGGTACAGCTGCTGGCTGCCGCATTCCAGTTGTATAGGATGTTGGCCTGTTACAAACTTATTCAGCTACATGAGCAAGAAAGCACATAATCACTGTTCCCAGGGCCAGCCCTTATCTCCCCTCAGATTTGAAAAATTAATTTGAATAATTAAGCAAACAAAAGGCTCTGGCCACTAGCCACACTCTTCAGCTGGGCTGCCTGGAATGCCCTGACAGAGCCAGAGAACACGGAGTCATGAGGGATCGGGTGCTTCTCCAGTTCCTCTGCTGCTTCTTTGTGTCTTATTTTTAATGAGCTTCTGGTGACCAGATGAGCAGATGCACAAACAAAAACTCGTTAGCCCTGTTTGGCTAAGGTGAGGCTTTGTGTCCTTCCATTGCACAGACCATTTCCAGAGACTCTTCACAGATAAAGAGCTTCCCCTGCATGCAGGCTGTAGCAGAAAGAGACTGCAGGGAAGCAGGAAGATAAGCCCACTGGGAACACATGAAGGAAGTCACTCCCCATGGGGCTCTGTGAGATGTTGTGTTAACAGGGAGTCAATCTGACAAAATGTGGAGTGGTGTACAGGGTCTAATTGCATTCTGTCTGTCAGCTACCTGCTCCCCCTCAAGTCTTCAATGTCCAATCTCATGTTGGGCTGAGATCTGCTAGGTATGGGAGGAGGGCCAAACTTCTGTGAACCTCCTTCCAGCACCACCATTTTTTCACGAGTATTGTCTGGCCGAGGCAGGGGCACTTTTCTGAATTTAACCAGATTTTAAAAATCTTGATGGTTTTTCCTGTTATTCAAGGCAGGCGAAGATGCTGAGAGAGAGGGTAGGGTAGCTTTAGAAGCCATTGCACACTGTTTTCAGATCCCAGGAAGTATTTCATTGAAACTGTCTCTGGGGAGGGAGGAAATCCCACCTGTACTCACTGAATTATATTAATATATTTGGCTTTTCTCACTAGCTCCCCGTGGTTTAGAATTGATAGTCTCTGGTGCAAGATGGGCTGTGCTAGACACTCTACAAGTCTAATGGATAACACAAAGGCTGGACAGATCACAGCTTAAAAGGATGGATAAGAAAGCTGCCATACCTCAAATCACTGGAGTTTTGGTATTGCAACCAGACATCTGTGTACCATAGCTATCACAGTAGCGCTATATTTACATGAATCTTTCACTTGGATTTTAGATAACTGTCCTTCTATGCTCAGGTTGATTTTTCCCTCAGAGGTTTCCTACAGCTTCTTCCAGTGATAATCCACTTGAGAGAGACACATCGAAGTTCAAAATAGAAAAATCAGTGTGGCAAACCATGTATGATATTGTACATCCTGTGTTGGTAAAGTCACCTCACACCTTTTCTAGATCACACTTCCCTAGACAACTACCATTTTCAGTGATACTTAGATTTAGTTTTTGTCTGATCTTATTAGAGTATTAGTTTATTCAACACCATGTATATAAGTTATTTGGATCAGTCGAAAAGCCCTGCATCTGTTGAATGACTCTCCAGAGTAAAGTTATTCTTGTGCTTAAATGTTTGCAGGGTCAGGACCCCATTCAGGTATCTGGATTTAAAGAAGTTCTTTTTCTTATAGATACCACAAATGTCCCTGATACTAAAGGGATGACAATTCATACAGTGAAGCAGCAGTTCATGCAGCATTATTCTAGTTAACAAGATTGTACTACAGCCAGGCAAAGTACTGAAGGATTGTGTCCCATTTAGGAAGCCTAGTGGAAATGCTGAAATCTCACTGGATCACTCAGGGAGTTAAAAACAATTTGTGCTTTTGAAATGTGCAGTTCTCTGTGGATGTCCAGCAGTCACAACATGTAAGCTCCTTGCTGCTGGCTTCTCAGTTTGATGTGTGCACTGATCGCCCAGGAGGTTTATGTGTTTGAGCAGTCAGCCTTCCTCCTGTACTCTCCTTCCTCAGGACTCTGCAGGGGAGAAGGAGGCAGGGGACATGGCAAATGCCAAAGGGCCTTTGGAAGACTAGCATTCATCTATCTTGGGTTAGATATGCTTAGGGCAAACAGTGGGTATTTGTTCCCATGAAACTCAGGCACCAAAATAATTTTCAACAATGAAACCAGCCACCCCTCTTCAAAACACTTACTTAATAGCAATGACTGTGCATGAAAACAGAGCCCAAGTGGTAAGCTCTAGTTGCACGTCGTCTGAGTAAATTTTAGAAGTTACTTGTTAAAACCAGTATAGTGGTTTTATATTTTTAATTATATTTAATTTATATTTATTTATTTATATTTTCTACAGTTGCATTTTGGAAGCTCACATAGGAATGCAGAAAACACTACAATGAGCTACTAGTGATTTAATTGTGTTCTATGGACCCTTAATATTTCATGTAAATAGTTTTGAATTTATCCCTATAGTTACATTTTCTTTTTTTAAGTAGCTCAGCTGCATTTCAGTTCTTGCATGTCATCCATCCTCTATAATTTTTTTCTTTTTTTTCTCTTTGTAGTCAAACTCAACAAAACCAGCATCACTACACATGGTTACCAAAACTGGCTTTTTTAGCAGTAGGTACCCTCGGTTCTCACTGGGTATTTGTCACTAGCACAGTATTTGTCACAATATGCAGCCTAGTCTCAGCAAGGTTCCATTGTTGAGTTCACTGCCAGAGTTCCCAAAATCACTTAGAAATACCAATGACCTGACCTGTAGTAAAATGGAGGTGGGGATATTAATGAGTGCTGCCAGTATTCTGTTTTAAGAGCTCATAAGAATAGCAAGTACACTTTTTCTTTGCATGGTGCCGACTTGCTGCCTCTTGAATCACATGAGTCTTGACTTTTCATGTATTTGATTGGATCTCTGGGAAAACTTTGGCTTCTCCCACTCACTGTATCTTTCTGTGAGCAACAGGGGTGTAATTTCAAAGGAAATTACACTCATCCCCCGGTACAGTGAAACAGCTGGAATTGCACTGCATGCAAATAAAATCACTGCTTTGTTAGCTTAGTCATTTGTGGACAAGCTATAATGCAGATTTGCAGGGAAAGAGGAAAAGGTAACATGTAGAAATACATATATGCTTATGGAGGCATAGTTATGCACACAGCTATGTATTTCTATCTACCTGATTATCTACCCGTTTATCTATGTACCTCTCTTTGCAGATGTATTTACGTCCCCCAGAGGCTTCACAGTTATGTGCATGGGTAGCACATTAATAACTATGTGCTTATTTTTCCAGAAGGACTTTTTCACGAGCTTCTCTTTCACGGTCACTGATAAATAATTTTGATTAAAAGGTATAGTTCCAGTTGGGGGGCTCATTTTTGTAAAACAAATCCAACATTTGGTGTGAGAGGGAAATGCTTACCCGCAAGAGAATGGGATGTGGCTGCTGAGGAGTGGGAAGGGTGACTCGCAGGCAGTTGTTGGATCCCATCAGCTGAGATGTGGCCATTTAGGGTGGTGGGTACATGCTGTAAGATTAGAGGACTCCCAGTTTGCGGACTCTGCACTGACACCGCCTGACAAACCTGGCGGGATGAAGTCGTTGCCAGCAGGAAGATGGCTATGTCTCACTGACGGTGCCCCATAAGGCTGCCATTTGGGATCTTTTCTGTTGATAGGATTTTAAGAAACCCAAAAGATGCACGATGAAGCACCAGAGACGCTGAATTTCAGTGCTGAGGCGCTCGTGCCGCCGAGGAGGGAGCAGCCAGAGAACCCACATTCTTCCCCAAACCAGGGTATCCCACCGGGATGTGGCGCACTGCCGGGCGCCGGGAATAAGGGGCGGGGCCACGGCGTGGTGGGCGGGGACTCGGCCCCAGACACCGCCTCGGGGACAAGACGGGCGGCGGTGCTCGCCGGGGTCCCGCATCCCCCGAGCGGTGTTGGGTGTGCGGAGCGGAGCGGCTCGGCTGGGCTTGGCTCGGCTCGACTAGGCTGCTATCGGGCAGAGGGTTCGTTTCGCGCCCTGCAGCCCTCGGCGGCCGCGGGATGGAGCTCGGTGCGGCGCGGCTGCTGGCGGTCCTGCTGTGCCTGGCTCCCGGTAAGCCCTCGGGGAGACCCGCGTGCCTCGGGTCCGGTCTATTGGAGAGCCGCCGAGGTCCGGCAGCCCCACGGGACCCCGAGGAGTGGGGCGCAGGGATGAACGGGAGCCGGAACGCCGCGTGTGCGGGTTGGCCCATGTGCGTCTGCGGGTTGTCAGTGCTGGGTGAGGGGATGAAGCAGCGCGAGCCTCTGGGTGGGACGGGATGCCCGTGGCTGCGGGCTTGTTGACCTCTCCTGTCCTGCCTGCCCTCTCCTCTTGGTCTCCGCTATCTGGCCGGCGGGTGCTGGCCCGTCGGAGACGGCTGCTTGCCGTAGCATAGTGTCCTTGCTCTCTTGGCTCCAGCATCAGCTGTTGTTTCCTAGAGCAAAATGTCCCTGGAGCTAAACGCGGGAAACCCGTCATCAGCGAAGAACCTGCTGTGAAAATGCAAGTGTTTAAAGCACGGGGAAATACTAGCGAAATAGGGAGGGTCCCGGTTTGGCCGCTCTTTCTCGTTGCCGGTTGCAGCCGGTCGAGCTGTCTCTGTTGCGGCTGCCGGCTTGCCTCGGTGAGGCGGGATTCCTGGAGGTGATGGGAGCAGCCAGGATGGACTGAATGTCTCTCGCTGTGGTACTCCTAGATGCGCAAGCTGGGCTGGTGCCTCAGAGATCTGTGCCACCCAGATCACAGTTCTCATAAGCACCAGTGTCTCTGGGTGGGTGCGGTGCAAGCCCTCGTGCTAATACTTTGGTACGAAGAGATTTCTGCCTAACTGTTCAGGAGGAAAGAGAACCTTAGAAGATCATGGGATCTCGGTTTTGTGACAAACTTTAAAATAGCTTTTTTCACATAATTCATTGATCAGCAGTCTCAAAGGGCTTAGGTATATTCAATTTATTATAAGAAAAGTTGACAATCCCCAGGGGAGTGAGATCATCCTATGAAGGTTCACTTTGTTTCAATGTCCCACATCCTCTTGTTAGACCTTGAAGTTGGCAATGCAAGAAAACAGGAACTCCACCCTCGCCGGCTGAATTGTAGTGCTCTGCAACTAACTCCTGACCATCTGCCTTTGCTTCCTGTTATGACAGAGTTTTTGAACTTTTGGGATGTGTGAAAAGTCATTACTTATCCTTCACTGCTAAGTAGCTGATGTGAAAGTGTCCACTTAAAACATGCTGCATATTCCTGTATATAATACTTTTCTGTTGGAGTAGCATTTACTTTGCTTATTGGGTTGGTTTAAGTGGTTTTATACATGGTTTTTTTTCAGGTTTGTTTGTTGCTCTGGATCAGCCAACCCTTAGCATCCAAAAAGATGTCTTCACAATAACAGCAAATAACACACTAAATATTACTTGCAGGTAAGGGCGAATCTGTTCAGCAGGATTTTGGTGATGGTAATTTATGTAGTGAGTTTTTGTGCAGAATCTCAGGTGATGTGATCTCTTCCCTGTTATTACTTCTGTTTCTCCCCCACTCTCTCTGTGCCCCATGCCTTGCTTCTCCCTGACAGGCTTTAGAAATTATCTGAGAGGGTTGCGGAGAGAGCTGTGGAGCACAGGGTGGCTGGGAGAAGGAAGCGCCAGCTAGGTCCTTGTTGAGCCCGCTGGTGAGCCATACTCAATGCTCTCTTTTGGGTGCTTTGTCACTTAGATTTGTCAGGATGTCAGTCTCAAGAACCTTCCTTGTAACTATTAATGGTAGGTCAGGTATGTGAATTTATCCTACATGACTTGATGCTCTGTGTGATGGAGTAAAGCCCGCTCCTCTCCATAACCGTAGAGACTTGAGGGGCTAGGGTTTACCACTTGGACATCTGTACTGGTGCTTATCACACACATAGGCTCCTCTAACATTTGTTTTCCCAGCGGTCAGAGACCACTGAAGTGGTCCTGGCCAAGCAACCAGAGCAGTACTGAGAAGCGTATCTCTGTGACAGACTGCAGTGATGGCCCCTATTGCAAGACACTTATTCTTCTGAAAGTCATTGGCAATGACACAGGGGACTACAGGTGCCTTTACAGGGACAATCAGGCAGCTACAACCATTTATGTTTATGTTCAAGGTAAGTGATTACACAGCTCTCAGGTGTCTCCGTCCCTAGCCTTGAGAAAAAAAGGGGTATCAAGTGTCTCAAAACAGTTTTGGTGCTAAAATTTATTAATCCTAGAATTTTTGATCCTATTAAACATTTTTCTTGTTTTCATATTGAGTAATTAAATGCTAGTGTGTGAGTTGCCATCAACACAAAAGCCTTTGTACCTATACTTTTGAACTGACCTGCCGTATTCAGTGCATGGTCTGCTATTCTCCTCCACCCAGAATTTAGCAGACATATCTCCGCTGAGCCTGTCCTCATGAATGCAGAGCAGGACCCGAGAAGGAGTTTTATATGGGAGAGGATTACAGACATTGCGTATTTGTTAAAAATGATAGATTTGATCCCATTTACAATTTGTACTGATATAATTAAAAAAAACCCAAAAAAACCCACCCAAACTCTGAAATGTAAATTTCCATATGTTTGCTGACTGTGGTGGTAAAATCTATTTAGGCTGTAAGAGGTCAGTTTTCAAACTCAGGGTGAATTTTTTGGCAGCAATGTAGCTCAGTGTTGCGGACACTGAAAAGCCTCCAGTTATACACTCAGCTTCAGTAAGTGCATTCATTGAGGCATCTGCCTTTTTTACACTCCTGGGTTCACCCTGGTTTCCATATGTGTCCTCTTTCCTTTTAATTGTTAACTTATGGTTACCATTTTGAGAAACGAGATGTTATTGTGTAGATGAATTAGCTTGTTTTATACCATGAAATTATTTTTTTTTTGTTTGACTTTGAAAAGGATGCTGCCATCAGAGGAGCCGATGTAATATGTCACTACTTTTAACTGATGCTTCCTGTAATACTTATCAAGGAAAGTTGTGCTAGGGTAAATCAGTTTTTTGTCAATAGAAGTACTGCAGTGGCAGGAAGCCATTCTCTGAAGTGTGCACTGTTGCTGATAACCATTTTGAGAATAACTAAATCTGGGGGGTGGAGATGTTTATCAAAACATGTACCCTACATTTAGTCTCCTTATTTCAGAGTTTTACCACATAGAAAATAATAAAACTGATTTGAGAAAAAATGCACAGGGAAAGAACAAAACTGGAAAAGTTTCCTCTATAATCATGTGACAAGTAAATCCATTTATCAATTGAATATTCTTCTAGATTACAGATCACCATTTGTGACTTCCGTTAGTGATCAGCTTGGCATTGTATACATCACTAAGAATAAAACTGTTGTAGTGCCGTGCCTTGGAACTGTATCAAATCTCAATGTGTCTCTACATACGGTAAGGAAAAAGCCTGTTATTTTTTCAATGGTTAGTGTAAATCACTGTGGCATAAGTACATTGCTTTAAGTAAAAATGCATTTCTTAAAATCTTTTTTTCATTCTTGGGAATTTTACAGCCTGTGATTACAAGTGAGTGCTGTAACTGTACTCGTCTATGATCCTGTGCTCTCAAAGTGCATACTGATTGCCTGAGCTAGGATGCTGAAATGGGGACCCTGTGGTTACGAAAATGTTGAAGGTGAAAATTCAGGGTTGTTTGATTTTTGAAGTTTGACTACGTATTTTATCAATATTTCATACAGAAATATCCAGAAAAGATATTTGTTCCTGATGGTAAATCCATTTTGTGGAATAATAAAAAAGGCTTCACTATACCCAGTCATTTAATTAACGATGCGGGCATGGTCTTCTGTGAAGCTAAAATAGATGATGAAAGCTACCAGTCTATGATATACATAGTAGCAGTTGTAGGTAAGTCAGTTTTTTATTTCATTATAGCCAATGTTCTTTTGCTTGCTGCAGCATACTGAACCAATTACATTTAGTTGGACACTACATTATTCAATACTGACAATGCAGCTAATGCAAAATGGATGTTGAGATATGTATTATTTCTCTTTTAAATGCTATGTATTGTGTTCTGTCTTGGTTGATCGTTGTGATAAGTGCTTCTATTTTTAGTGTTTCACGCAGGTGCCAGGGATTTTAATGGTTTAGGTTTCTTTTTTTCTGACAATGCAAGTCATTTTCCTAAAACCACTTATCCAGGATGCAAGTCATAGTTGAAGGGAGCTGGAGGCAAGCATCCATCAGCAGCAGATGGAAAGAAATTGCTCCGAGAGGGTACCAAGGGAAGGGGGGGATCTGAAGGTCCTATTAAGGGCTAGAATATCTTGTCACATTAAAAATCTGTGTCTCAGTTGGACAAACCCTCACAGGGGTTTGTGCTTCCCTGGTATATTTTGTCAGTTGCTCATCAAAACCGAGAAATAACATGATGATTCTGTGGAGGCTTAAGCCTGAACTGAAAGTCAGCAGCTATTTCTCTTTTAGCTGAGGCCACAGGGACTATTTCAAATGTCCAAATAGCATCAAGGCAGGAAGGCATAGGAGCCTTCCACTCTTTAGTTTGTGCTTGCTTCTCCACTAAATTCACAAATCTCGATTCTGACTTAGAGCAAATTCAAAATATCTGTAGAATTTCTGCATTCAGAATATTCTATTTTGAATCTTTTTAAATACTTTATTGCACAGAGTAAACTTGGGATAATTTAGCTAATGCCTGACTGTTATTTTCTATGAAGTTCCTGCTTACTTCTGGGGACAGGTATATATCTCTTTTAGTTTTAGGTCTTACAAGTATAAGAAGAAGTTGTTTAAGGCAGAGGAACTGTGTGCCTCACTGTCTCCTGCCTGCTCCCACCACTGGGGGGGCTCTGATCAAGTGCATACATCCTGCTGTGTCACTGTCTGACATGGCTCTCAGCTGGGAGATGCCCCGGGTAGGCTCATCCCTTCTCTCCAGGCTTCTTTGTATACCCATCATCGTGCTGCACTGGAGCATCGAGGGGCTTTTTTGTAGCTGGGGTTTTGGTGAGAGTTTTGAATTCACCTGAGAAATTTGGTGCTCAGTGCCATAAAGAAACCTCTTTTCACCCCGTGTTTTCTGTCTCTAGGATACCAAATTTATGACCTGACGATGAACCCGCACTACCAAGTAGAGCTGGCAGTGGGAGAAAAACTAGTTCTCAATTGCACTGTAAGGACGGAGCTGAATGTAGGAATTGATTTTAAATGGGATTACCCTTCTATCAAGGTAAAGTTATAATAACATATAGGTGCCAACATCAGAATGAAACTTGATTTAGGCATAATGTCACTTCCCCTTTAAAATAATAACAAGGCAGATGATAATACAGAATGAAATTGCTGGTATATAAAAGTGTTCAAAAGGTGACAGAAGGAACAATGACATTTCCAAATACCTCTATCTTTTATCTCTTACAGGAAAAACATGCCACTATTAGGGATGTAAAAACCACTGCAGGAAAAATAAAGAAGTTTGTAAGCACTCTTACCATTGACAGTGTGTCCTTAAATGACAAAGGTCGATATACTTGTGCAGCATCCAGTGGTCGTATGAACATGAAAAACAGCAGTTACTTCATTATCCATGGTATGCCATCTTCCGATTCAGTTTTGAGGATTGTTTTGGTTTTGGGATTAATTACTGGGATGCAGAAGGTATCTCAGTGATGAATCAAATGACAGAAATGAACTGAGCCACAGCTACAGTATTTCTCTTGCAACTACTCTGGGATTATTTTTATAGCTCAAGCTTAGCTATTAATAAGATTTTAAATGATGCTGTATGTTACTTAAACTGTAGAATCACATTGGAAAGTGGGTAGTAAAATAAACTGATGTAAGATTCTGATCCTCTTCAGTGTTGACCTTCTTAAGATTTTGTAAAGCTTTGGTGGCTTTGTTTAAGGGCTGCCTGTTCTCACTCTCAGGGAACTTAAACTAGATTTTGGTGCCTCTATGAGACAAGAGTCTGGGTCAGCATGAATGAAGCTAGGAAAGTAAAACTTTCAGCTTTTACATTATGAATAGATGAATCAAATGGAGTTTTGGTCGTACGGAAATGATGCAAAGGAAACAGCTTTGGCTAGGTGCATAGATAAGACCGAGGCCACATCCTACAGCCTTTTCTCAAGCCCTTCTTGGGCACAGCCCCAGCAGCTCCACTGGCTTACTTCTAGAAAAAAATTGCCAGCATGAGAATGGCTCATTTTTAATCACTGAGTCAGACAAAGGGGTTTATATTTTGAAGAAGACTGGTTTTCCTAATGTCTGATTTCAGGGGTCAGAATATTAATGGTGCTATTTAAAAACAAAAAAACCTTCCAAACTTATTATGGGCACAGTGGTTAAAGATATACTAAATTTTCTTCTGAGTTCTTTATGTTTCTCTTCAGAAGACAAAATGAGATCATGTACTATACTGAGTGTACCAGGTACTAAGCCTGTACCATCCTAAATCTTAGTCAAAAGGCTGATCGAGTCAAAAGCCTAATCTGTCTTAGTCTGAATGCAAATTCACAGATATTCACAGAATATTCTAAGTTGGAAGAGACCCACAAAGTTTATAACTTATAAAAAGTGATGTAAATAATTGCAGAGTACTCTGTGACTGCAGTGGTTCAAATATATACTTGAAAAGACAGTGAAAGTATCTAACTTTATCACACTGTAGTTTTGAATACTCCAATTTTCTGGAATAAGTGTATTGAGAGAGTTATATGATATGTCTGTTTATGTATATACAGGTCTGATAGTTGGCACACCATCCTGAGAGCTGAGTCTTGTCTCTGCTTTCCAGAACTTCTCACTGGGGAAACTGGTCTATTCCTCTGTGTGAAGGAAAGGACTAGGTTTTCATAGTGGCATCTCTCCAGAGCCCAGTTTGGAGCCAGCCATGCTTTACCAATGACATCCTGTTACTAGATTCCGTTTTTCATCTCCTGTTAAGTCCTAACCCAAATGGAGAGCACCATGTGGAAAGACCATTTAGTTTAATTCTTTTTCTTTTTTTTTCTTTCTTTTTTTATTATACAGAAAGTCCTTTTATTCATCTGGAGAGAATGGGGAATGTGGTTGAGACAAAGCTAGGTGACACAGTCAAAATTCCTGTCAAGTTTAAAGGATATCCTTCACCAGAGGCTAAATGGTGAGAAATGGGATATAATGTCTTTGAAAAACCGACCTATTTGTAGTTAAATATTCAAAGTGCTCTGTATTTTCTTCAGGTATAAAAATGGAAAATCCATCAATGCAAATCATACAGTTAAACTTGGATACACGTTAGTGATCACTGAAGCAGCTGAAAAGGATGCTGGGAATTACACGGTCGTCCTTACAAACCCTATTAACAAGATGCAGAAAAGACATATGTTTACCCTGCTAGTGAATGGTAAGTGGCATACCAAAGTGGTGCCACTCATGTGTGGATGTGGTATATTAACATCCTTAGGCTTAAATTCATCCCATAGCTATGAAGATTTAAGTGCCAAAGAGGAGCACTTGAACCTCAGCCCTAGGAGAAACAGTTAGAAAGAAAGGTCTGTCCTGGCTCTAGGATGTGCCAGTCAAGACACTTCAGACTCCTAGTGTTGGTGTTGTGATGATACTTTGTGTGTTTTGTTTTGTTTTATTTTCTGTATATTATTCTTTGCCTCTACATCCTGCTCTTTTCCTGCCCTACTTGCTGGTTGGACTGCTGGAGTCCTCCTCCACCCGGCTCCATCCTGGCCTTGTCCCGCCTCACCCATCCTTCCTGCTTCACACAGACTATCCCTCCTCTTCTGTCCTGCCCTGTACAACCCTGCACCTCCTCCTCTGCCTCCTCCTTTCTGCTCTCCAGGAAACAGCCTTTGCTTTGAAGACAGCAGATCTTGAAAAGGGTAGCAATGCTACGTGCAGTGGGATCAGGCCTGGGGAACAATATGAATTTAATGGTTGGGCATGGTGGTGGGAGTCCAGGGCTTCATTTTTAACTGTAGGTTAATGAAGGGAGATTTTGTAGGTGATCCTTAGTATTGTGTCTTGAGACCCTGGTCCTCAAAGTGTTGGCCAGGTTCACTGCTTCTCGACATGTCCTTGGAGATGCTCTGTGTTGCACTGGGATATGGGACATGGTGTGAATTATTCACCACGGGTCTAATGCATGCACATTGGGGAGCCATTAGCAGGAGGTGTAACCTGCTGCTCTCTTCTCCAGTCCCTCCCCAGATTGGTGAGAATGCGCTGGTGGCCCCTGTCGACTCCTACAAGTACGGCTCAATGCAAGCGCTCACCTGCACTGTCTACGCTGTCCCACCACCTGCTGCCATTGTTTGGCACTGGCAGCTGGAGGAGGAGTGCACTTTCAGTCCTCAGTGAGTGATTGCTATCTTCTGCAGCTTATGTAGGTCTTGAGGGATGTTTGAGTTGGGCTGGGGTTTTTTTGAGTGCTTTCCTCGTCCAGGCTTGTTACTAAGTGCAAATCCAATGGCTTATGAAGAAAAGATTGTTAATTCGCAGATTGTTGCAGGCAGGCTCTGCCAAGGTCATCGTTCTTGGCAGAGGCAAGGGCCACCCACAATGAGGATCCACCAGTACCTGCAATGTGCTGTCATGCTCTTATGAAGGGCATCTTAACTTGCACGAGGTTTCAAATGCAGCTGTTTGTGTGCCCTCCCCTCAGAACTCCCTGTGTGCTGCAGGCCCAAAACTCCATCCCAAACAGAGGAAGTTTGCTGGTATTGCTAATTATGGCTCCTTGTGGTGTTTTTTTTTTCTTATGCTCAAGGGCTGAGTGTGATGGTGCTCCTTATCTGTGTGAAAGTGTATCTCAGAGGAAGTGCACTGATTGATGTTGGGGAATGATAGAGAGAGTGCATGACTGAGATTCACGCAGCTTCCCTTATCTAGGGCTGCCATAAGCCCAGACTTCCTTTTAAAAAAAAAAAGCCAGGGGAAAAAAAAAAGCATTCTTCTTTCCTGTTGTTGTTTTTAAAGGGATTCTGCTAGTTTCTTCCTTTGGTGCGTGGTTGCTTCCTACACAATGGCTACTGTCCTTAAGAAATTCTTACAGGGAATTCAGCGATTTCTATGTCTCTCTGTCTTCCTTTGCACTAAATCAACTTGAATCATCCATTTATGAATGGAGGTTTGTTCCCAGAATAGCTGCTTTCCTCCAAGCATAATGATTGAGCTGACACAGGCAGATTAATTATGAAATTCACCTTTAAGCTTGAGGTTTCCTTACTTTACAAAGCATGAAGGTCTCAGAAGGTTATGGGGTGCAAATTAATAGAAATGTTTCCAGAAATATAGACTTCCCTCCCAGATGTAGCTTGTGGTCAGTAATGCATTTGACTTACAAAAATCTGCATATTGTAAGGAGTACACACAAATCACACTCTTGAAGACCTAATATTTGCCTTATGTAAAGCATATGTCTCTACTTGTATTTCAGGAAGGTTCGCTCAGGAGCCAATCCGTATGCATGCAAGAAATGGAAAATGATCTCAGAAAGAAAGGGTGGGAATCAGGTTGAAATTAAGCACCGAGTCGTTGCAATTGCTGGGAAAACAAAGGTGACCATATTTTCTTTTCTGTTGGTTGGAGATGATTAACCCTGTTCAGCAGTCCAAATGTCTGGAAATATATAACCAGAGATGAGACTCTTTTCACCTATAGTTAATCTTGGGGATCTACTCTCAGCTAGTTATTCAGGCCAAGAGGCAGAGATACAAACTTTCAGGTCCTTTGGACACTGACCTGAAGTTAATGTCCATTGAGGAACACAACTTACTTAGGTTTCAGTGCTTACCTTTTAGTGGTCTGAAGTTAGATCGATTAATCTTGTCAGTTAACTGTAATAGAGAGAAGCTGGAGTGAGTGAAGAGCAGAAAAAGTTGTGAGTGCAGCATCTGTTAACACATACCTTAAAGTTGGTCTTCTGGCAGGCTGCTTTTCTCCTGTTTTCTTTTTCCTGATTGTTACACACTTAAGGGCAAAACTGTGAACTTCAGGAGGGCATGCTTCTGCCATGCCCTAGATTTTTCTTTTGGAGTGATTTTTGGTTGTGCGTATACCTGCAGAACCCTTTGCTGAGCTGTTGAAGAGATCAGCTATGCTTGAGCACTGATGTGGTATGAAATTGCTTGATTATTCTTTTGTAGACTGTGAGCACCCTTGTGATTCAAGCAGCGAATGTATCCGCTTTGTATAGATGTATGGCTACGAACAGGGCTGGGTCAAGTGAGAGAGTGATCTCCTTCCATGTGACAAGTAAGTATATCCTGTTGAGGACAGCCATGTTAAATTAATGTTATTTCATCTGTTTTGCTAATGAAAGGTGCTTCTATGCTGTTGTCTGATTCCTATCCTTTATAAAATCATTTAATTCTTCAGGATTTTAGGTTTACTCAAGGTTTTCTTTAGGTCACCATCTAACTTGCTTTAAAGTCACCATCTAACTTCAGTCAAGTGATTAGTTCTATTGGCATCAGTGTGGTTACAGTCCTGTGAAAATGATGCAAGATGGGCACTGTTTTCCCAAGAGTGACTACTGTTGGACTTTTGCAGTCACTTATAAGAGCTACAAAGAAATTATAGTAGTGTCACCAAATGAATAAGGACATACTGTAAGAACTAAGATTAAAATGTCCAAAACTAGTGGCAAAGAGCTTCTGTCCTTAAAATCAGTCACAATATTCATGTGCCAAAATTTTGTTTTAATCCAAATGTAAAAAAGAACTGTAAGACAGCACTAAGAATCATCTTAGATTGCTGTAAGTTTCTACAGGAAGAGTAACTGTATTCATTACACAGGCCTTCCTCTGATCCATTTTAAATGTATTACTTTTAATAAGATTGTACTTCTTAGGTAGTTGATTAGTTGACTGACTCATTAATTTTTTTCCCAGTGTTTCTTTCCTTATTTACAACTAAATAGCAAAATGACAGAACAGCTGTATTTCCAAAATTACATTTTCAAGTCAGCCACAAAATGTGTGAACAAATAGAAATTTCTTTTACTTTTTTAACTTGCAGGGGGTCTTGAAATTATTCTCCAGCCCCAGAATCAACTGACAGAGAAGGATAACATGTCCCTGCAATGTACAGCAGATAAATTCACCTTTGAGAAGTTATCATGGTACAAACTCAGTGCTCATGTTTCGCAGACTCCCTTTGGAGGGCTGCCAATGCCTGTTTGCAAGAACCTCAATGCTCTTCAGAAGCTGAATGAGACAGTTTCAAAAACCAATGGTGAAAATGTTACCTTAGAGCTCATACTTCGTAATATCTCCCTCCAAGATGGAGGGGACTATGTTTGCATTGCTCAGGACAAAAAGGCTAAAACACAGCACTGCCTGGTGAAGCACCTCACTGTTCAAGGTATGAATCTATTACTGTGAACCAAAATCAGTGGTTGTGTATGAAAATAACTGCAGTAGTGTCAGTATTTGGTATCTTCAGGCTTTGCATGTGTTTGTTTTATGATGTACTTGATCTGTTAAATAGATTCAGACTGTTGTTGTAACATGCACTTCTGGGGCTTGTCCAGGCAGTAGGGACTATTTCACCAGTACTAGTGAGGAAACACTGGCCAAGTCACGGCACTGTGCAAGGAGATGAGTTGGGCTTCTGCGCAAATAGTGGCATGTGCTTAGCTCAATAACTTCTCAACTTTACTTTTGCAAACACATTTTTTCTGTAGCTCTATATGCATGTGTGTATATTCATAACATTAATGTTGCTGCTTTGTGTCACTGATTCTCAAGTTTGAAGTAGTGTCTGTAATTTAAAACTGCCATGAAGTGATACTGGTATTCAATCACCTTTTCATACAAATAGTGACGATTTTGCTTTGGGACCTAGATGTCTAGGTTGATTAGACAGATTTGGGAAAATACTTATGCATGTTCATGGCCTGTCCTCAGTGGATGTTTAATGGACCAACAGTATCAGACCTTTTGTAATGACCCTGGAGATAAAAATGTGGGAGAGGCAATTTCTCAACTGTTCCATCTTCTATCATCAGTCTGAGCAGTTACAAATTAAATCAGCTAGAACAGGTTATATCAAAACTGTTGATGTTTTCTTGGCTATTAGAATTTTCTCATGTCATGTGTAAGTTTAACTATGATGTGGATGTCTTCTTTAATGGTTTGTAATTTTACTGTATTTTCAAACCAACAGAGCCCGTGGCACCCACACTTGTAGGAAATCTGGAAAATCAAACAACAAACATTGGTGAAACTATAGAAGTGTCATGCACAGTGAATGGCATTCCTCCTCCAAATATCATGTGGTTTAAAAATAACGAGACCCTTGTGGAAGATTCGGGTGAGGATTGCTCCTTTGCTATTATCATTTAAAGGCTTTCTTTTATGGGACTCACTGCTGATTCTCACCATGAATTTAATTTTGAAAAGTGACATAAAAATTACAGAACTAAGAATCATGATTTTTTTTCCAGGTATTGTTTTGAAAGATGGAAACAAAACACTAACCATACGTCGAGTGAGGAAAGAAGATGGAGGACTATACACCTGCCTTGCATGCAATGTCCTTGGATGCAGTAAAGCAGTGGCTTTTTTCTCAGTGGAAGGTTGGTGTTGGCTTCTTTTCAGGTAGTGCATGAAATCTGTAGAATCACTAAAAGGAAAATCTACTGGCTATCCTGATGGGAGATCTGAAAAATACACCATTAAATTTGTGAAAAGCCCTGACCATTCCTATTAACGTCAAATCGGGCACTGTCATAGCTGTTGTAAACCCAGCTGTTGAGGTTGATGCATTTTTCTCCACCATGTTGTTTAATGCTTTTCAACAAAAACTGAGTCTATCCTACTTGTGGTTGCAGAGAAAACTCTGTCAATCTCTATTACATGGAAACCTATACAACAGAGCCTACTTAAACCTTCAAATATTCTGGGGCATCTCTGTTGTCTTGGTAATAATTGTCATACTATGTTTTTTAACATAGTATTTTTTACCTTTTTATACTACTATACTAATTGCTCTCACAGTATCTAAGAAGAACATAATGAAGACTTTATGCAGTTGTCCCATTTCATTGATAGAAACAGGTAGTGGTTTTAAGTTAAGGGATTCCAGCCTTAGTCCACCAACTCTGAAAGCAGCATTTGTGAGACCCATCTCTTACTCATTCTTGTTCCAGTCCTTTTTGTGGCGCACATGCAATGCAATTTGCAATGATAAACAATAATATTTAGCAAGAGGTTAGTCTACAGTCCAGGTAGCTGGAACCATGATGGACTTTCCACTAAGACTAGCAATTAGAAGCCTAATACTAATATATCCTTGTCCTTGATATTAGTACATTTGCATAATTTAATTACTGAACTTTTCACAAACCTCTGTCTTATAAGTCAGGATGATGGATCTATTCTATTAAGGTAATTAAAGTAGTATCCTATTATTCTTTGCGGTCCCTTTAGGATATTGAGATGTTGGGCAAAATGATTACATGGGGTGGAAAATATCTGCAGCTGACATCAATGTAGATTTCAGTTGATGCGTTAAATATGGCTGAAGCACATCTGTAAAAGTTGTAAATCTGTGTAGGACAGTGCAGCTCATTGGGGTCATGCAATGGAGTGTGCTACTGTGTAGGAAAATCTGTATGGTGCAAAGGATGAAATACAGGAGCGTGATATGGCAAACAGGAACTGGAGAAGAGAGCTGCCTGTGTGCATGGATAGATTTTCAAGTGATGTCTGCTGGCAGTTATTTTACTGGAAAAGAGACAGTGTAAATAAGACCTTATTATCATATGTTCTTGTAGAACCACAATTTTTCATGCCCTAGCTGAATCATGTCAAGAGACAAGGCAGAGATTGTTCTCTAGGTCATTCTCAGAGCGCTTTATTTACTATATGATGGAGGTGCTTTTTGGTTTCTGGAGAAAGAGAAATCATTTTGGGTATTTTAAAACAACTATTTCTTTTCAAAATGTGAGATTTTACTTTTTTTATATTTGCCAAAGGTCCAGACACTGTCCTTGGAACAAAGTTTATGCTGAGAAATTGGGTGATGTGTAAAACAGCATGAAACTAATATTCAAACACAAACCCCCACGCTTTTTGTTTTGTTTTGCTTTCGTTTCCTTGCTCCATGTTTCACTTTTAAAACGAACCTTCAGAACAAGGACCTCCATTCTTTACTTTAATGAATGAACAAAACAAATATACTTCCAACTATCACTCAAATATTCATTTATTTCTTCCCAGGCGCTGAAGAGAAAACAAATCTGGAGCTCATTATCCTTGTTGGCACTGCAGTGATTGCCATGTTCTTCTGGTTGCTTCTTGTAATCATTCTCCGGACCGTTAAGCGGGTAATGAAAAAATTCTCATACTGTCCTATCAGCACTGGTCTTGCATGACAAATAAGAGCTGACTTGAGGCCTTTTGTGTTGCTTCTTTCCATTGTTCTAAAATCAACAGACACATTTTTTCTCTCCATGCCATAACATTCTTGCTTGGAACCAGGGGCACAGAAATTTGTTTTTAATTGAACAGGCCCTTGCAAGAAAAAAAAATGTTTTCTCTCGTTTTGTTTATTAAAAAAAAAAAAAGAAAAATGCGAGTAATTAACAATGATCACACTCATGATGAAATGGTGTAGGGAAATGGGAGCTTGGGAACTACATTTCTGGGAACTACTACAAAGTTATAAAATGGCACTTTGCCTGCATATTGCCAGCAAAAAATCTGTGCAACTGCAACTAATACCATTTTCCAGGCCAATGGAGGGGACATGAAGACTGGCTACTTGTCAATCATCATGGATCCTGATGAAGTCCCTATTGATGAGCACTGCGAACGGCTGCCATATGATGCCAGCAAGTGGGAGTTTCCCAGAGACCGGCTAAAGCTAGGTGTGTCATCATTGAATGAGCCATTTAGTGATACTGCAGCCAGCCCTGTGCTGAGAGTGTTTCAGGTCCTGGCTTGCCATGGGGCTGCCTTGCTGCAGGATCCTTGGGTGAACTCCTATGTTCCCATAGGATATGGTGCATTCTTTGTACATAAGTCCTCTCTTAATTTCTGATACGGGAACTCAGCTTGGAGTTGCTTTTTATTCTCCATCTTTTGCCTGCTGTGCCAAGCAAAAATGTTTGTGTTCTCACTTTAAGGTAAACCTCTTGGTCGTGGAGCTTTTGGCCAGGTTATAGAAGCAGATGCATTTGGGATTGACAAAACTGCTACCTGCAAAACAGTGGCTGTAAAAATGCTTAAAGGTAAAAAATAATGACTAAAACTTTACCTTGAATATACAATAGAGGGATAATTGTCAGCACAATAACCAGTAGGTAGAAAAAAAATCAAAATGTTTGAACTAGTGATTATACCAGTTTAGCTTAGCAGTTGTTATCATGAAGCAATGATTAGGGGAAGTACACAACTTTCCCTCATCAATAACTGAAGCAGTGTGACTGTGGTTTCCTAGCCATTGCTTTATAGTTCTACTCAGGTTCAGAATATAAAGTTAGTCCTCCAATCAATTTCATGTTTATTTTTGTCTTATGCATCTTGGAAGGAAGCTTTCTGTAAGTCTCAAAACAATGGCTTAGGCACGCTCCAAAATGAGTTGTAGTTTGGAACAGCTTTCTCCTCACTTTAAATCATATTATGCTGCCTTACATTTGCCACGAAAAGAAGTTGAAATGTGCAGTTCCAAGACAATGTTATTCCTAAAGAAGACATAGCTGGGGCAGCAAAATGGGTCTGCCAGCAGCTGGGGGCTGTATTCCACCCTATGCTATACTGGAAGAAGAGTGGGAAAGACAAGGTATTTCTGATAGTACGGTGTGAGCAGTCACAAACGCAGGCTAGGGCTGTTGCAGACTCATTGCAATGGGGTGAACATGCAGTACTGTCAGTAAAAATTGGAAAGCCCTGTCCCTCCAGCTTCCCAGTGCTCAGGAAACCAGCAGAGAGCTGCCTCCTCTGTCCTTCTCTCCCCGCTGTTTCAGCTCTTTCTTTTTCCCCTACTGTATCTCAGTGATGAGGACACTAGCCATGTCTCTAGGCTTTTGGTGAGGCTGCAAGGTCAGGCATGTTTGGCCCTGGCACTATCTCCCCCATTCTGTGGACCCATTGGACCCTTAGCGTGAACCCCAGCAACAACTATAGGACAATGTTTCAGTAAGGGTCAAACAGCTGAGTACAAATTCTCAAAAGGTCTCTAGGCAAAAAGATGATTGCTAATCTGGATTGTTTATGTCTCTGTTCTTGTGTACTGCCCTTGACTATTTTGGGATTGACAAAACAAACAGAGCAAACCCAACCCTGTCATGCATGTGCCTAGCTTTTGTCAGTGTCCTGCAGCACAGCTGACCGAGGCTATCAGCCAGTAAGGCTTCTTACTAGATGGGCTGGATAAATAACAGAAGAGAATGGAGAGGAAGATGAAGCCTGTCTGTGATGTTCCTGATCTGTGTTGGTTTACGTCTGCAGAAGGGGCAACCCATAGTGAGCACAGAGCACTTATGTCAGAGCTGAAGATACTCATACATATTGGCCATCATCTCAACGTTGTCAATTTACTTGGAGCTTGCACAAAGCCAGGAGGTGAGTAATTTCTCAGTGGGTGAAAAGGTGCTAATGAAAACCCTATTTCTGCCATTTCTGCTACATAGAAAATTGAGTTTCAAAATTAAGAGTTGGAAGAAGTAGTCCTTTAAAAAAAATCTGATAAGAATGAGCAAGTCCAGTGATAGAATAAGACCTCAGAAGCTCTGAGTTCTATGTGCAGCTTCATCCCTTAGTTGTTCTATCACTTTCCATTTCTGTACTTCAGATCCATCTTTATAGTGGACACCCCACATGTAACACACTTTGGAGCTGAGTCTAATAACAGATTTAACAAGATGCTCTTACTCTTATCACTAGCTACACTGTAACTGCAAGTTGTAACTTCTCCTCTCTTTGTTCAGATGAACTGTTGGTGCCTGTGTGTGTGTGTAGGAGGGGAGATTGTGTTTTGGTGTCCAGCTCTGGGTGGATGAATCTATTTCATTTTATAATCAAAGGCAGATGTTTTGTTTAGCAAATCCAGCACTACAGACTAATTTGGAATAATTTCGCTGTAAAGTAACTAAGTAATAATTTTTCAGGGAAGCTTACTTGTTGGCTTATTGTGGGATCAGAATTTAATTTGTAAAGTTCCATGACATAAGTCAGTAGTTGAGGGAAACATTGTCCATAAGTATTTATTTCCTTGTTTATTCCATAATAAAATAGAAATGGCCAGTATGTGGAACCTAGGATACAAATTTATCATTGTAGCATATGCCTATATGAAGTAAATCTGAGCATGAAATACCACATTTAGACTACATTAAATGTCTGAAACCAAGATTCCTGTTTTAATTTTTTAGTACTTTAATTAGACAAAAATGCATAGATAATCATATGTGTACTTTATTGCAGATGAATGATTAATTGCACTGAAGTTCATTCAAATATTTATGTTGAATCCTTACAATGTCAATTAGCATAGGCAGTTACTGGCACTTCAGGTATAAGCACAACGGTATACATTTTCACATATAAAATTAAGCCTGTAATTTTCAGAAGTATGGTCATTGTTTTCTTTCCTTATAGAGCAGAAAAATAAATAATTTCCCTGCTTTGATTAGGTTTTATTTTTTATTATTACTGGTATTTTAAAAAACCGCTGAGTAGCAGAATGCTTTTTGAAGTGTATGTATTTCTAGCCAAAAATTGTGCTGTGAGATAAGGTGGGATATAAATGGTCTTTCTAAGGAATTACTTTACATATTGTACAGGCCCATTCATGGTGATTGTGGAATATTGCAAATTTGGAAATCTGTCAGCTTACCTTCGAAGCAAGAGGAGTGAATTTGTCCCATACAAGGTAAGGGGTCAAGGTTAACAACAAAATGTGATTTCATGGATTTTTTTCCATGCACAATGTTTCTTTTTCTAGTGCAGGCTGAAGTGGCAATCCTTGGGGACGCTGAATGTCTTAGTACTTCTCATGGGAATGAGAGATGGCAAAGACATCAGAGGTCATCTAGTCTTTCCCTTGGCCCCTGCAATGTAGCTGTTTTGTTATTGTTAACTTAAAATGTGCAAAGGAACTAGGCTTCCACTATTTCCCTTGGCAGATTATTTTACACTTGGCTGTATCTTTCAGGAAGTTTTTTCTGATTATCAGCCTGGATTTTTTCCTTTCTTAGTTAAGCTCCAGACCACCTTAAATAACTGCACTCCCTGTTTAGTGTATATATCCATCAGTTATGCATAGGTATCTGCTATCACGTGATTATCCTTTCCAGTGTCCCCTTGGCTCATTGCTGAACCAGGTTATGTTTCTTTTGCTGTTAATAGTTTTGTATACTTGATGTATCTCATGAGTTTACATTCAGCTTTTCACCTCCCAAGTCCTTTGCAAAAGGGAGCTCCATCACAGCATCCCCTTTTTGCATTGTAATTTGAAAGAAGGGAGAGGCTAGAGACTGGCATTTTCAAACTCACTTTTGGGCACCTCAGAGAGGGGGCTGATTTCTGGAGAGCGTTGGGAGGACCCATCCTCTCCAAGGGTGAGATTACTGGATGAAGATCATGGCTGCATATACCCAACGCTAAGCATCCCATCCAGGACCCTACCCTTTTCCAACCACAGATGGGTTATCCCTGGCTGTGCTCTGACAGACTGGTAGACCTGAGTCTTTCTGCAGCTGCTGTATTTAGATCAGAGCTTCTTCCTGCTGCTTGTCAGTTCTCCAGGGGGTTGTTTTTCTTTGTCCTTGGAGACATTGTTTACTATTTTATATTGGCAAAGGCAACTTGCTGCATCTTCTTGTGAGGTAAAAAGATAAACAAATATCTGAGAGGCCTTGAAGGAAGAGACAGGGTTTCACGAGGGTGCTGACCCTTGCTTAAACAAGCAGTGGGAATGGCAATTGGAAATGTTAAAAACCATCCCTGCCAGGGGAAAAAAAGTCACCAAACCAAAGCAGGAGAAAATGGATATGTGGTGGAGGAAGCCTCCCTAGAGGCGTTCGTTGGCTTAGGAGAAGAAGCAAAAAACTCTGATTTTGATGGCTGCTAGGGTTTTGGCCAAGGTGGAGATTTAGCAGAAGGGCCTTTGCAGCAGTGGGAGGAAAAGCCCTAGCAGTATGGAGAGTCTGGAGTATATGAGAGGGGGTTCAGCAGCATCCATCCATGAGTGCTTCACAAGTGGTGGGTACCAGAGGCTGAGGAGCCCAGGTCCTCAGTGTGCATTTATTCTGCTGTGTGTGGAGATGTTGCTGGGGTTTGGCTGGGAGGATGAGAAAGCAGGCGAAAATTGTGTTGTAAAATGGCAGAGGGTGCTGGGGCCAGTGAACCCGCATAACCATGGGCTGGGTTTTGCTGGTACTGTCACTGCACCAGCTGGGTGCCCCAACCAGAGCTCGCTTGGATCACAGCAGCCAATCATGCCAGCGCTGGGTTGCCCTCCCTGCCTTTAGTGGTGACCTTGGTACAGACAAAGCTTATGGCATGCTTTCAGCTTTTGATTTTTCTCACCCTCCCCTCATATTTCTAGACCAAATGTGCCAGGTTTCGGCAGGGGAAAGAGAGCTACGTTGGTGATGTCTCTGCAGACCTGAAAGGACGGTTGGATAGCATCACGAGCAGCCAGAGCTCAGCAAGCTCTGGCTTTGTGGAGGAGCGGTCCCTGAGTGACGTGGAAGAGGAGGATGGTAGGATATGTCTTCTCCTGGCATTGGAACAGGTGTCATTGGTGGGGCTGATGAGGGACACGGGGGACTGTGTGATTTCCAATGCTCCCTCAAAGCTGTGAGCAGGGCATTTTCTGGATGACCACAATTCCTGAGCTGAGTTCAGCATCCCGAACTCCTCAGTCCAATCCCAGATAATGTCCTGTCTGAAAAGGATTCATTTTTAGTGCGCTGTCTTTTGTACATATGTCTATTTAATGTCTGAGTGTCTTCAGGGAAAATTGCAGAACACAAACTCTGAAGGCAGTGCAGAGAAGGATGTGCTAGGATGCTAACTGAATTTCCTCAGCATTATGCAGAGGTTAAATACTGTGAAACACTGTCTGATTCACTGCTTATTAGCAGAGATGTTGTTTTGCCCTCCCTGGGCACAGGTGGTGTGTGAGGAGCAGGAAACCTTAATTTTCCATTCATTCAAAGCCTCCCTGGGATATACATACTCTCTGCAGTGGTTTCACTGATGCGTTTGCCATGTCCTCCTTTGGCAGAGGCAGCACAGAGTACTCAATGCTGCATCTCAGAGGCTGCTAATTTAATCTAAGGGAGATATCAGACTAGTCAGGAGAAAGGCTGTAGCTCTACTGTC